>CBVK0100604335.1:0-10956 GCA_900067695.1 Picea abies | reverse complement strand
CTTCCGATCTAAATGTTTTTGATTACATCAAAATATATAGAAGAGAAAAATGTTGGGTCTTAAAACCCCTACAACATCGCCTGACAAGGCATACAAAAATAGGATCACCTGAGAGATTCTAATCTCCCTGCACTACATTATGATGCGAGTAACACATCACTGCACGCACCACACATCTTAGTAGAGAATTGACATTCTCTGGTACTCCCACAGTATGCCTTTGCAGATGTAAAGGAACTTCTCCCCTCCGTAGAGGAGGAATGCCCATCGTGAGTCCTTGAAGGTTTATTTCAACCTCCCGAAGACCTATCACAGGTACTCCCTGATCTGCTACAACCAAAGCACGCCCACGACGTCCCGGTATCGGTATATCTATCGGGTGCACTGTTCCCTTGTCTGCATGTTGAAAACAATACATCTCGTTAAAACTCTTCTATATACCCAAAAAAAATACATATACATTGAAAACTTAAACAAAACAAAAACTAGACAAGGTATGGCTCAGTCTCTTACCTGACACATCCCGGTCTACCCCCGCAGGTAAAATCAAATCCATGCTCCTGCGGAAATCTACCTTAGCATACGGGAAGTCGTCTATACAGAGATCTTGCTACCTCATCCAGGCAAAGAATTCGCCAGTGAAATGAAACTCTGACTCCTCTACTAGCCTCGGAGACAGACTAGTCCACCTCTCCATCCTTGGTTCGTCCACCGGTCGGATTTCCAGTGCTATCTAAGGCTGCATCTGGGGGATGTGCTCCAGGAAAAATGAAACTAGAAAAGAGACATAACCAAACTGTTTCTGTCCCATCCTACACCGTGAAACCTGTTCCTTCACATTTCAAAGGAACCCTGCACTCCAGTTGAACAGTGTTGGTTCCAAACACTGAACACCATAATCCACCTGTGATCTTGATGCCAGATGCATGCTAGTACTTCCCATCATGCTCGTGATGGAAAACAGTATGGACCGGAGGGGTAGCTCTCAGATATCCTTGATAGGGATTCTACCCCCTACCAGTCTTGCTCCTGGAACACAGTGACGTGCCAGATACACGCCCACTTGTTCAAGTAGCGCCCTCTGCTCGGAAAAAGATATGGGAACCCCTCTCTTCGAGAGGTCAGTTAGGAAATACACGTCTTCTAACTTGATGGTTAGAAGCTGTGTGCCAATCCGGAATCCCCACTCTGCAACATCCCATAGGCCGATCATATGCTCAAGCAACAAAATCTCCTTCTTCATTTTTTGCAATTTGAAGAATTTGAGTAAGCCACAAGCTCATAATGCGGCCTGTGTGCGAGGACTCTGCAAGGCAGCCAAGTCATCAATCTCATACTCTCATTCTTTCCACTCGATCATGGTCGTCGAAGTCACCTACAAAATAAAAAGAATAGAGAATTCATTATTTCAACGTTTTGGCAATTTCGGCAATTTTCACAAGCAATCTAAAAACATTAAAATCTAATGCCCACATCATTTAAAGAGACCACACCCTTTTTTATAATCACCACGCCCTCTCTTAGCCATTCAATCTTCATCACACAA
The DNA here is from genome assembly GCA_900067695.1 of Picea abies. Classification (NCBI taxonomy): domain Eukaryota; kingdom Viridiplantae; phylum Streptophyta; class Pinopsida; order Pinales; family Pinaceae; genus Picea; species Picea abies. The sequence continues at coordinate 9,410 of CBVK0100604335.1, read as the reverse complement.
CAATGAAACGTTTTAAAATAAAAACGACCTCTTTATGGCTGCGTGGGCATATGTGGGGATTTTTCATGGGTTCTTTACCAAAAACGACTCATCCAATTAGCTATTGAGGCATTGGCATCTTGGCCATCCCCTTCTAAAACATTTTTGCAAAAAGAGCCCCCTTTTTTCATCATTTTTAAAAGAGGTCGACTTTGATCTTTTTGGGGCAACTTAGGGCTTCATTTTTAAATTGAATGCTGCTATGAAAATGAATATTAAACCATGTAATTGAAAGAGGGAGAGATGAAGATCTACCTGGTCTGAACAGCAAGAAAAACGGTCAATCGTAGCTATGGTAACAAGAAAAACAAGATCCACCGCTGAAATGAGAATCTCCACTACTCCAAAATCCTTGTGCAAAATGAAATGGTAAATGGAATTTTCATTATATTGCTATTTATAAATTTCCATTTTTTACAAGGTATAGTCATTTATGGGTTTCTCTGACAATATAATGGCTTCACTAAACCCCTGGTTTGTAGTTTTGACATTGCAGGTTTCCTGGCAGTTCTGATGAGTTATTTACCTTGTCGCACTCATGAGCATAGTTTTGGTACATTCTCAAGCTCGAAAAAATGAGAACACGCTGGGTAGACTTTTATCTCTTTTTCGTACCTGTATGGACACACGAAAAAGGAACCCCCCTGGAGTCATCTTTAAACCCTTTTCAGACTCTCTAAATATGAAAAGATTGTCGAGTGATCTTGCTTCCTTTCACGCTCTTTAAAAGGTTTGAAAGGGCGTCCTTCGAGTGATAGTTTATCTCTTTTTCGGTCTCGTTAGACTACTGTACGAAAAAGGAACTGAGAGAGTTCTCTTTTAAGTGTTTTTCCAAACTCTATAATCCTGAAAAACATTCGAGTTTTCTATCTTTGGACTCAATAAAGCACACATTGACAGGCCCATACGAGATCGAACCCTTACTTCTTTCGGTTCGTTAAACAAAGGAAGAGAAACTTACTGAAGGTGAGTTATATCAAGCATGTGTTACCCTCCTCGAGCTCATTAAATAAAAAAGAGGTACTCGTCTATCTAGATGGGGGAAAAAATTGAAAGAAGCAAACCAAGCAGTCTCTTGAGAACATTATTAAGCAATTCTTAGAGTCACCCTTGGACATGGCACTTTGTCATATGCATGCATTATAACCCGTTGAACCTCTGCACTAAGCCAATCCTTTGAGTGTCTTTCACTCCTTTGGGTCACCTGACGTAAGTCACAGCATCCACTGCATCATCAAGTTTTGGTCCATGTCATGTTTCTGTTGTTGTGCCTCAATGTTCAAGGGAAGTATCTGCCTCAAGAGTCAGCCATCCCAAATATCTTTCCTCAAAAACTGTGTCAATCCATATCCATTTGATCCACCAATTACATCTCTATGTCTGTTTCATGTTGTTGATGGGGGATACAACAAGGCCCTCCTTCGACGAGCTTATTCCTGTCGACCTCAGCACATTATCCGGGAATTAGGCTTAGAAACCAGTTAGTACTTTGGGACCTGCATGCCTCAATGGCAGGCCTCCTCACATTCAACAGTAGGTTTACATCATTGACCTCTGATCGGATGATTCCACGGATGTTTGACTCCAGCTCATCCATTCACATTCATTGGAATGTACCAAGGTACCTTGGGAATCATTGACATTAATGGTGATCTCCCTCACACTTGTTAACGGTTCACACCATCGACCGGTAATCAAGTGGTTTCTACCATGTTCGACATCAGGACATCTATTCACATGGCTAGAATCGTACCACATTGGGATTGGTAAGAAGACCCTGGTTTGAGTAATCACTTTGATATATACTTTTCCCAGGTTGGGAAGGAGTTTCTCTTGGATGAATGATGCATACACTGTTACATAGATCCACTTTGTATTGGTCGTGGCTATGTCTTGTCACCTCGTAGATCCACTGTGTATTCTTCATGGCTACGATCAGTCCAGGTCATCAAAGTATAGATCCACATTGTATTCCCGGTGGCTATACCTTTTCATCAATGCAATTATGGATCCGCAGTGTATTTTATGGTGGCCATATCTCAAAGGTCTTGATCACCCAGGCATAGGTATGCCTGCCTTGGGTTTTGAAATATGCCATGATATTTGTTGGATGTTTTATGTGCAGCTTCTGTCAATTTCTCCGAGTCTATACCCTTGCTTGAACATCTACAAAGTATTTCAGTTATCAGCTCACATCTTCTAACTTCATACTTTGGGGGGAAATCTGTTACACCTCAATATTTCTCACTTTGATAAGTGTCGTAAGTGTCGCATGATCCTCTCAACTATCACAAGTGTTTCATGTCATTCACAAGTGTCGCAAACATCAAACAAAGCATGTTTCCATGATGACGACACCAAGGAGACATCTAGAATAACTTAGACACTTGATTTGGAGGAAGGAGAATGATTAACTGAAGTCAAAGAACTCTTATCACCTGAAAGGATCCCTTAAACAGAGGTTTGGAAAGTGAGCACTCCCCTACATCAGCCTTAGGAGCGTTGGCGCTCCCCTATAAGGTTTCAAGGAGCGTTATAATGCTTATCGGCCCCTCTAAAGGACCGTTGGCGCTCTCCTCAAGATTCCTAGGGAGCTCTATAGTGCCTTGATGCCCCTTTTGAGGGAGCACTATCTAATCTGAGGCAGTGGTTGGCCCGTTGAGAAGAATAAGGGGAGGATCTTTCAAGTTTGGAAGGCAGTTGCATTCGAATTCTTGGTTCCATCAGGAGATCCCTGATCTAAGGAGGGGATTCCTCAACTTTTTCTAAAGATAACTCAAGAGGTTAAGCCTCTCTTAACCTATATAAGAAGGCTCTATGATGGTGAGAGGGGGGGAAGAATTGCTAGCATTAAACCTATGATATCATAGGAAACACACAGTCAGCTGAAAGAGAGTGATCAGTGAAGTTGCTATCATCCAGGTCGTGGATCTTCTGAGCAAGGGTTAGACGAAGGGGACTTGACGAAGCTGTCGCATTTGCATCTACGATTGTAAGTACTGTTTTCGTTATTCTCATTAATATGACACGCTTGGCCTATTTCTTTCTAGTTTGTGTCTTATCTTACATGAACTTATCATCAATAGATAGATTTGTTTTCAGGATAACACCAATAGAGTAGGAAGTGGTCGTACTTTGTTTGTCTACAGGAATCAGCGAGGAGCAAAAGATCGGAGCTCAACTCGGAGCGTGTAGGGACAAATGTCGATAAAAAGGTACCTCTATCATCCTTCCTTCTCATGTATTAGTTTGTGTAGATTTGAAAGGAAGTCAGTGTCCACGTTAAGCACTTTCTATCTTAGAGTTAGGGTCTAGCTCTTTGAGGCAATCCACCTGTCCACAGGGAGATTTTCCTACAACACCTGTCCATGAGCTCACGCACGGTCTGTCCATGCTTCTGGATCTCCGCTTCATTCTCCCGGCTGGCATCTTCAACTAGATGGCCTTTCCACTTGACCAAATACTCAAAGTATTTCTATCGCCTGGTCTTTTTGCTGACCCTTTTGTCCAGTATGCACTCCATTTGTGGATTTTCTGGAACTGGCATCTGTTTTGTCCACTGGATCACTGGCTGTTCATTTTCTGTCCCTGTTTCCTTATCTTTTTATGGGTACAAATCTGAGACATTGAATATCGGAGAAATTTCGATCCCATCGGGTAACTCAATCTCATAAGCATTTGTCCCAAATTTCCTCAAGACCTTACATGGTCCGATTTTTCTCATCTTTAGTTTATTATATGTCCCCTTTGGGAACCTTTCCTTTCTCAAATGTGCTAGAATCAAATCAACAACCTCAAACTGAAGTTGTCTCCTATGTTGATCTGCTCTACGCTTATATTCCTGGCTCAAACTCTGCAATCGCTCCTTCACCTGGCTATGAAGTTCCTTCATCGCCTCTGTGAAATCTTCTGCACTAGCGCTCCTAGTCGCAATCTATTCTGAATCTCTCAATTCAGAAATTCTTCTCGGCTGCATGCCATAGAAAATATGAAATGGACTCTTCCCTGCGCTTCTGTTAATTGATTCGTTATAAGCAAATTCCTCCTGTGGTAATATGTTGTCCCACTAGTTGTGGTTCTCTGTCACCAAGCTTCTCAGCAAGTCTCCCAGACTTATGTTTACTACTTTTGTCTGTCCATCCGTCTGAGGATGATAAGATGAACTGAATGATAAGTTAGTTCCCATCTTCTTCCATAACATCCTCCAAAAGTGTCCTATGAACTTAGTGTCTCGATCCGAAACTATGCTCCTTGGCAAGCCGTGAAGTCGAATGACTTCTTTGAAAGTCAGATTCGCAATGTGAGTTGCATCACTGGTTTTCTGACATGGAATGAAGTGTGCCATCTTGGAAAATCTATCCACCACCAAAAATATTGAGTCAAAAAGTTTTTGGCAATCCCAATATGAAATCCATGTTGATTTCATCCCACGGCCTCTCAGGTATGGGCAATGGTTGATAAAATCCTGCATTCTGCCTCTTTCCCTTCGAATGCTGGCAAATTCTGCATTTGTCCATGAATCTCTTGACGTCTACTCGCAATCCCGACCAAAAATATAACTCATTCATCTTTGTGAACGTCTTAACGTGACCAAAGTGCCCTGCCAATCCTCCACTGTGTTTCTCCTTTAGAAAATTCTCCCTCATGGAGCATTTTGAAATACACAGCTAATTACCTTTAAACAGTAATCCTTCCTGGATCATGTATTCTACCCATTGGCTTCTATCTCTGAGAATTGTATTCTCAGCTGCTTCATAAGCCTCCTTAAAATCTGGATCATTTATGTACATGTCCCTGAGATCATCAAAACCCAATGTTTTGACTCTGAACTCCTGCAATAGAAAACACTTCCTGCTCAAAGCATCATCAACTTTTTTAGCAGTACCAGAAATATGTTTAATCACAAAAGTGAAATTTTGCATATATTCAACCCATTTAACATGACTCTGATTCAACTTCTCCTGTTGAGTCACAAACTGCAGTGCATGATTGTCACTGTATAAGACAAACTCCTTTGGGATCAAGTAATGTCTCCATTTTTCAATGCCTGAATGATAGCATAGAAATCCTTATCATACGTGAAGTACTTCACTTTTGCTTCATTCAGCTTCTCGCTGAAGTATGTTATCAGTCTGTCTTCTTGACTCAAGACTGCCCCTATTGAAAATCCACTTGCATCGCATTTCACTTGAAATGTCTTTTGGAAATCAAGCAACACCAAAATTGGTTGTTCTGTGATCTTCCTTTTCAATAAGTTAAAACTCTTCTCGGCTTCTTATATCTAGTGAAAATATTTGTGTCTCTTCTTCAATGTGTCCATCATCAGTGCACTAATCCCACTAAAATTTCTGATGAACTTTCGGTAAAAACTAACCAATCTGTGAAAACTTCTCACCTCAAATATATTCTTCGGTGATGGCCAATTCTTGATTACCTCCACTTTATCTGGATCCATCCTCAATTTATCTGCAGAAATAACAAACCCCAGATAAATGAGCTTTGTCTTCATGAACGAGGACTTCTTCATATTTATCAATAGCTTCTCTTGCTGTAGCCTCTGCATCACTGTAGCCAAATGTTTCAGATGCTCTGCCACTATTTTACTGAAAATCAGTATGTCATCCAAATACACAATGACAAATTTTTCGATGAACTCCCTCAGGACTTCGTTCATCAACCTCATGAAGGTACTTAGTGCATTTGTTAATCCAAATGGAATAACAAGCCATTCATACAGTCCTTCGTTGGTTTTGAATGTTGTCTTCCATTCGTCACCTTCTCTCATGCAGATTTGATGATAACCACTTTTCAAATCAATCTTTGAAAAGAATTTTGCTCCACTCAAGCAATCCATCAGATCATCCATCCTTGGCAATGGAAATTTGTACCTGATGGTTATCTTGTTGATCGCCCTCAAGTCAGTACACATCCTCCAGCCTCTGTCTCTCTTCAGACTGAGTACTGTTGGAACAGCACACGGACTCAAGCTTTCTCTGACCAAACCGTTGTCCAACAAATCCTGGACTTGTCTTTTGACCTCTTCATTCTCCTGCGGTGTCAATTTGTACGTGGATTTGTTTGGAAAACTGGCTCCTGGTATGAGATCAATATGATGACTCACACTTCTAATTGGTGGCAACGAATGAGGTAGTTCGTCCACTACTATGTCAGCGAACTCTTCTAGAAGTTCCTGAATCTCTTTTGGTAAATCATCTACCCTTGTGCTGGTCAAAACAATCTTTGGTTTCCTGGCCACAATGAATTGTGGTTCTTATTTATTCTTGACCTTTGTAAGAAGTTCCTTCCCACTCATGAGAAGTACAGTGTTTCTTACTTCAGGTTTTACCTCCTTATCCTTGATTGGAAGCAACATGTGAGTTTCTCTAGGGTGTATGTGTTCATTCTCCCATCATGAATCACATTCATGTCATATTGCCATGGTCTACCTAGCAATAGACGACAAACATCCATAGGAATAACATCACATAATATCTTATCATTATATCCTCCTATCTTAAATTCAACTAAACATTGTTTAGTGACATTTACCTAATGTCCTTTTTGTAGCCACGAAAATCTATATGGGGTTGGATGATCAATCATCTCCAACTCTAACTTTTCTACCATCTCCATAGAAATGAGATTATCCATGCTACCACTCTCCACAATGACCTTGCATACCCTGTCCTTGGTTTTGCAAGCAGTCTGGAAAAGTCTGTTTCTTTGGACTGAACTCTCCACCTCCTTCTCTGGTGTCAAAAGATCTTTTCGCATCATCAGCAATCTTCTGCCTTCAGCATCTTCTGCCTCAACATCTTGCCTCTGCACTTCAGTGATGCGAGTCTCTCCTCCTTCTTTATTTTTATCTGGACACTCATAAAACTTGTGTCCATTCTTTCCGCATGTGAAGCATTCTATTACTCCACCTCTTCCTCTTCCTCTACCTCTAGTATGAGGAAAAAAATTATTATCAGCATACTCTCCTCTTTGTTCAGTATGTTGTCCTCTTTGTTCAACATATTGCCCTCGCTGTGAGGTTCCACCTCTCTCAGTTTGAGTCCGAGGTTTCTTCCAGTCCTCCTTGGGTTTCTGATTTTTATCCAGGGCAACTGATTTGCCTCTAGGCTGACTTCTGCCTCGACCCCTTTGACCCTGCTTTCGGCTCAGCTTCTCTTTATCTTTTAGAGCCATCTGATAAGAATCTTACACCATTCAGATGGTTAACATGCTCATCTCATCCTGAATGTCATATCTCAGGCCATTCATGTATCTGGCAACCTTTTCATCATCGCTTTCTCGATGACCTACCCTGTTGTTCAGCCTGTAGAATTCTTCAGTGTATTCCTTCACTGTCATCAGTTTTTGTCTCAAGTTTTGCATTCTTCAAAACATAGTAATTTGATAATCTCTAGGGATGAATTTCTCCTTCATCTTCGTGATCATTCTATCCCAAATGTTGATCTTCTGCTTACCTTTGCAGCGTCTGTCAGCTTGTAGCTCATCCCACCACAATGTTGCATGTCCCTTCAATCTCGTGACATCGTGTTTGACCTTTTTGTCCTCTTCGACATCTTCATAGTCAAAATATGTGTCCAAATCTCTAATACAGTCTAGAAGCTCCTCTGCATCCAAGTTTCCCTCATAAAATGGAATGTCCATTTTTTCTCTTCCACCCATTCTTGCAATAGCCCTAATCAAATGTTCATTTTCTGCATCCTCAGCTGCAACTTCCTCTCCTTCATGTTCAACCTCAATTTCACTTTTGGAATCACTAAGATCCCCAACACTGATTGTATGCCTTTGTGCTATCTCCATGTCTTCGAGTCTGGATCGTAGATCACCCATCTCTCTCTCCATGGTTGGATCAGTCATCTACCTTCCTCTTCTTCTCGGTGTATCCCTATCCTCTGGTGGATCAGGTGTTTTCCTGTCCCTTCTCCTTGGCGGCATGGTGAATTCTCCTTTTCCATGCTACAGAAAGCAAAGAAAACTTTCTGTGCTCTGATACCAAACCTGACGTAGCCCCCCTCAACCCATAGGTCAGAAGGTCACATACACAGGAACTTTTCCCTTACACTGGCCCAAAGAGCTCTTGGAAATGGCTCCTTTATTTCCCTTTCGAGAAATCTGCACCCACAATCAACTTTGAGAAATTCCCCCTTGTACTTCGGGAGATCAGACTTCGCACTTCCACAAATCCGGTGGTCAAGTATCTTGTCTCTCGATCTCTGAAACCCAAAACAATCAACACTTGACCCTTCCACTTTGCTTGTTCAGATTTATCCTTATCCCGATTTTGGTGGTCGCGATGTCAAGCAACTCGTTCTCTCGCTTACTAAAACCCGATTTTCTGAAACTTTGATCCACTCGCAAGCTTTGACCTTTCAACGACCTTTGACTCTGTTGGGACTTCGGGCTTCATGATTTCACAACTCCTAATGCAAAGGTCTCGGGACTTCACTCCACAAAAACCCGAAATGGTCAACGGAATTTAACTTCCGTGTCGATAGGCACCACCTATCCACTCTGTCGATTATTATGGCCCACATGATCCTTTTGTCCACTCGGGACTTTGTGTTTCGTGATTTCGGGATTCCCGTTGCAAAGATTACGGGACTTCCACTCTCGAAAACCTGAAATAGAAGTTCATGGGCAAATCCAACGACTCCTATGGCTTGGATCTACGGTTCTACTCCTCCTAAAATTAGCCTTTGGGAATACTCACTATAACTCCCCTGCTCCTCCATGATATCTTACGGCTCACGGGACTTTGCAGATTCTCCATAGAGAATTCTGACCATCCGTTCTTCCTCTAAGAACCTCTGCACAAACTAAACAAGGTATCTCTCTCCGTGGAACTTATCCGCTTGCGGTCCGATGTCGCTACACCTTCATTCAAACTTTCAAGGTGCTTGGCCTCTTGCCTTCCTCCGACCCCTTTGAAGGTTAAAATCCTTCTGAGCTTCCCCACTACTTTGAGTCTTTTAAAAAACTTCTGCCCGCACTCCTTGCGGCATACTTTCAATCACCTTCAAGTGTTTGACTCCCTTCAACTCTGCACACACCTACAACAATAGTCTCTCGATAATTGGCTCAGGTCCACAACTCTGAGACTTTGCTCAGCTTGCGCACTCCTTGCACGGCTCCTATGCCCAACTGCACTTCTAAGGAACTGAGAACAAAAGCTATCTAGTCTGAGATTTTAGAGACCAACCTCTGAACCCTTTGTCAATGCACTCCTTGCAGACAATTCAACTGCACTCCTTGCAGGAACTCTTGCTCAGATAGAGAAACAATTGAAACTCATTTCCCTTAATCTCTCTCTCTCAGATTTCAAACATTCAACAAGAAATCATTCATACATAGCATAA
>CBVK0100604330.1:0-12113 GCA_900067695.1 Picea abies | reverse complement strand
CAGTTGTCGAATCTGACGTGCCCACACACACACATCCAAAGAATATAACACATACCCAACAAAAAATGGGGATTGTAAAGAAGAATGAGGAACTTACTTACACACATAAGAGGTTATTCTATGCACTTAACCAAACTATGATGGTAAGGTATGAGTAGCCAAAATTGAATTCACAAGTGAAAGAAACGTATGAAAAATACCAAAAAGCCCTTGAATCCTACAACAGAGTCACAGAATGGAAAGACACATGGAAACAATTCCCAGACACCCTACTGTTGTACTTATATGAAGGAAGAATTATAGATCATTGACTCTTGGATGCATGAATGGAAAAATTTATAGATGTTCTAAATATTCAGTAGCACATCAATACATCAAGCCCATAAATATGGAGATCGACAGACAATCCACTCTTATAGTTCGAAATGGACTCCCTAAGGTATATTGATAAGGATTCATCAACCCAAACAATGGTCAAAGTAGTGGAAACCAAAAGAAACCTCATTCTAAAATCCATCAAAAAAATCAGCGAAATCAATGTGGACATTATAGAGGAAAGACTAATGTATCCCTCCAGGATAAACACATTGACAAAGGATTATGTGCAATGTGTCAGAACAAATCTTGAGGACATAATTCATCATTACCATGTGAAAAAGAGAGGAAAACTTGGAAATAACGTATCTATATTGAGTGGATTACATAATAGAAGAATTCAAAAGTTGGAAGTCATTCATATATGAAAAATCACAACGGTCAATACCCTCTAGATAACCTCATTGCAAATGAAATTTTGCAAGTACATCATTTTTATTGTAATTATGTTAATTTCCTAATTAAGAAAGGAAACATAAGTGTCTCTTCGGGGTCCTGACCATTATGGAGATAAGGAATGTGAAGGGCTCCCAGATTCCTTCTATAAATAGCATGAATGTAAAAGGGAAGGGGATTTTAGCTCTTTTGAAAGAAAACTGGTATTATTACATTCAAGTGAATAAAGAACATGAGACATTTATGAAAATAATGATGTTAATGTGTATGATTGTGATTACTCAAATTTATGCATGTCTTATTCTTTAATTTTTGGAATTTTGTTTATGAATTTCTTCTGGATTAACATTCTTCTATTTACAGTCGCCATTATATTTATTTTGAGTACAACAACCTTGTGATTCGTTTTATCAATCAATTATGTTGGTTATAATTGGTTACTTTGTCAAGATTTAAATATTCCTTGCTATATGAATTTCTTCTATACAAGTAATACAAATATTCTACTCTACTCATCTTTTAGCTTGCTCTTGATTAGGGTGGATTAGAATCTACATATTAGGTCTATAATCACTCATATTATTCCAGAAATAGTTAGTTAGGATTGTTATTTTTAATCCATATGAGAAAATTTGGTTCTCAGATTCATATTTAGTTACCATATTAGTTAGATTGGTAACCAAACTAAAATATGGTTAGAAACGTTATCTCAAACATGAGTGGGTCTAATTGGGACCTACCACTAGGTGTTTTCCCTCATCTAATTAAATGGTCCATTTTGGCTCATCAACAGAAATGTCGTTAGAAGGAGGGATAGAGAACTGAATGACTGCAAATAGAATCTCTATCCCCACCCGTTCTATTCTGGAAGCAAACATTTCCTCATCAAGTGATTCCTGACAAACTCACCTAGACAACACTTCACTCCCCCTATAGTATGCTATGAATACATCATATGCTATCTATTTCCCCTTACATTTGAAGAGAAATATTCGACTTGGAATTTTTCTTTGGAATAATCCTCCATTACCAATTGGAGAACCTTCGAAACCATATTTCTCATGAAGTTTGGGGAAAATAAGACACCATCCACACGGGTTATAGAACTCTCAAGAGTCAATATGGAATCAAAATAATTGGTTACTGATTACAATCAACATTTCCTAAATCTGTTAAAATGAATGTCGCATGCCTCTAAAACAATTGAAGATGTAACTATTGAATTCTACACCTCCATCTTACCCATGTCAATGGCCATGTATGTAATAAACTATGAGAAAGTAAGTCTAGAAGAAGCTTTCCATGAGGCCCTTAAGTTTTAAAATAATATGATGATTTTAAAAGGAAGTTCTAACTCAGAGCCTTCTAAACACAAATGCAAGGGTAAAGTTTATGTGCTCAAACCCAATGAATATAAAAAGTATTTTGATTCAATTGATATGTAATATATCCAGAGGATCATTAAGAAGTTATCAAATGATCTAATAGACTTTAAGAAAGGTGGTGGAGAAGGATCCTCGAGATAGAAAAAATTATTTAGGTTTCCCCCAAAGAAAGATAAAAACACTCCACCAAGCAATAAAACAACCCCTTCTCAAATGGAAGGAATCAACATGGAAGATATTGTCCAAGCTCTCCAAACCTAGGAAATAGAGAATATGAATGAATTCGATGAAGAAGGAGAAGAAAGTCAATAACAACAACAACAACCTCAATAATCTCAAGATCCTGAAGAGAAACAATTAAATTCGTTTTGGGATATTTCATATGGTGAAGATGAAAAAGAATTTGAAGAGCTACACATGTCATAAAAACATTTTTACCACCAGGAGTTCTAGCAAGAAGGATTCTGATGACACCCCCAATACCATTAATCCAACCTCTCCCAACACACTCATTTCCAAAAAATCTTCTTCTCCATCCAACACTACCCCCAATCCCTCCAAGACGACATCTTCCAACCCTAAAATGATGGATCAAACACCAAAAACTAATTCTTTGTCCACATCCCTTTTTAGGTTGGAATACAATTTCTTCGAAGATATGAAGAAAACTAAAACTAATTTTTTCTTATTTTCGGTTATGAAGATTCCAAAAAGAAAAGAAAATGTTATTAAAACTATGCATGAGAAAGATTCCTCTGGCACAAAGGAAATTAACGTTGTCACATAGAAGAGAACAACCAAGGTAAGTTATTATAACAACAACACTCCATCTAAAAGCCAAGTAGTGATGAATGAGTCCCTAACCAAACATACATGCATATCTACAACCCCACATTTCCTCATTACTTTTTAAATCTTTAATAGGGATGTGCATAATTGCATGGTAGACTTAGGATCCTAATTTAATATCATGCCCCTAAAGATCTATGAAAATATTAAAGTCAAACCTGAAACATATAACATTCATATTATTCATTTATACAAAACTAAAGTCAATGTTATTGGGGAATTAAAAAAGGTCTTGATTAGGATGTCTACTGATCCAACAGTCCATCAAACTATTGATTTCATAGTAGTAGATTTTCCTACCAACTATGACATGCTTTTAAGTTAGGACTAATCAACTATGTTGCATGGCTACTTTGTTACCAATTGGTCTCATTTATGGATCCCTTATAATGGTAAAATGAATCAAATAATGATTGATAGGGACACATATATGAAACATTTTGTTACTAACCTGAACGATCAAAATGAACCGGTAATGTTTAACAACTCAAGTTTGGGTAATTATTCATATGAGACGTTGTTTTGGAATTTTACACTTGAAACATCATCCCTTGTGGAATGTAATACACAATATGGAATCTTTCATTGCACCCAGATTGTCGAGCCCAACTGTAATATAATAGATCATACTAACAATTCCTCTGATCTTCATCCTAACATAGTTTCCCAGGATAGACTAGAGATGTTTATTAACCCTACTAGCCCCACCAAATCAAAAAAATATGAAAGCTTGAAGTTAAATGTTCTAACAAAGGAAGGGCATCCTAAAATGTGAACACCATTTTTTTACGAACTCAAATATTTAGAAGGTCCAAGTCTCGGTTTCATATTGAAAGATTTGAATGGAATAAAGGAATTAATTGCAAGTAGACTAGAATTCCCATGCACCAATAATAATTCCAAATATGAAGGTTTATTACAAGGACTAAGAAAGGAAATAGATCTGAAAGCTGAGAAAATCAAGGTATTTGGTGATTTTGAAATTTTCATCAAATAGGTAAGGAACACAATTCGTTGTCTTTCAAGTAATTTGAAACATTATCAATTAGAGGTCAGGGAAATGATCAAATCATTTTCTACATTTAATATTAGTTCTATTCCTCTCTCATTTAAATGTTGCATTGATTTGCTAGACAATGTAGCTTCCAGGTTAATACCCTTAGATGGATTGATGGATGACACATTCTTTGTTGAAATTCTATACAAGACTTTAATTCCTAACAACAACACTAATTGGAGATTCTTTGGCGATGACCAAAATCTTATCAACTTCTTTCATCTCAAAGATACTTTTAAAGACTTTGTTATATATGAAATCCATCATGACCAAATGGTAAATCCAGATATTATTGATCTAGCTAAATCAAATAGTTTGTTAGGTTCGGCCAACAATATTCCCAGAAATGTAATAAGACTAAAGAAACTTTACGATATCCAATACAAGTTCAAAAAAATTATCAACTGCAAAAACAATAGTTCATCCATGTAGTTTGAAGTGGTAAACTTGGGAACAAATACCACTCCTCAAAACATTAATCTTGGAAGAACTTGCTCTCTTGAAGAAAAACAATCTTACATAAAATTATTCAAGGAATAAAAAGACATTTTTTCCTAGATGTACGAAGATATCAAGACATATGATACCAAAATAATTCAACACATCATTCCTATGAAGCCTCAAACAAAATAGTTTCAACAAATGATGAGAAAGATGCACCCTAGCCTTGAGCCTCAAGTCAAAGTGGAATTCAATAAGTTTTTGACTACCAAGATCATATTCCCAGTCAGACATACACAATGGATTTCCAACTTAGTACCAGTAAGGAAAAATAATGGGGATATAAGGCTTTGTATTGAATTCAGGAATCTAAACAGAGCTTCAGATAAATATAATTACCCAGTGCCTCCGATGGAAAAAATTATGCAATGTGTGTCTAGATATAAGATGCTATCCCTTTTGAGATGGGTTTTTCAGTTATAACCAAGTCTCAATGGCCCATTATGATCAATTAAAAAAAAAATTCCGAACTAAGTGGGGAACATATGCTTACAGGAATATGTCATTCCATCTAATCAATGTCAGAGCAATAATTCAGAGGGCCATGGACATCACCTTTAGGGGTATTCTTGGAGAATGGGTTGTGGTGTATATTGATTATGTTACTATATTCTCAAGGGACATAAAATACCACATAACGTATTTTAAGGTATTCAATAGGTGCATAAGATATGGCATCTCTTTCAACCCTAAGAAATCTATTTTGTTGTTGATGAAGGAAAACTTCTAGGTTTCATTGTTTCCAAGCATGGTATGAAAATTGAACTTGATAGAATTGAAGAAATTTCTAAGATTCCTAATCATCACAACAAGAAGGCCATGCAGTCATTCCTAGGAACAATAAATTTTGGGAAACGATGTGTCCCCAGTTTTACCGAAATAGTAAAACCCATGCAATACATGATGAAAAATAATGTTGAGTTCAAATGGGGATCTAAAGAAAAGGAATCCTTTGATAATATCAAAGAATAAATATCACAATCCCCTTCATTTTTGAGTCTATACTTCAATCAAGATTTCATCCTCTACACCTTCTCTTTGGACATCACATTTGTAGTTGTTTTAACACAGAAGAATTAGGAAGGAGATGAGTTCCATGTGGATTTTATGAGTTCAGGGCTACACAGAGCAGAATTAAACTGCCTAGAAGTAGATAAACAAGAATTTATTGTATCTAAATCCATCAAACACTTCATGACATTCTTTCTCATATCTAATACCAAATCCATCGTTCCTTACCCTATTGTCAAGAATCTCCTAGTACATAAAGACTTAGCAGAAAAGAGAGAAAATTGGATTACAACTTTACATAAGCATGCCATGGATATTAGGCCTGCAAAATTTGTCAAATATCAAGGACTATGAAAATTGAATTGTGAATCACTATCTCATGACTTAGATGAAGATGGTTTGTATCAATATCAAGAGTTGTTTGAAAGAGATATCTACTACATCCATGTCAACTCAGACCAGTGGTTTTATGAAATGAAATATTACTTAACTCATGGGTCAGCCCCGCATTATCTATATCCTAAGAAGAAAATGTCCCTCAGACTCAAGTGTGCTCAATATCATCCCATCCAAGGAATTCTATGCAGAAAAAGTATGATTTTGTTTTTATGATATGTCTTGAAACAAGGGATGCAAAAAACGTATTATATGAACTTCATGATGGACCAACTGGTGAACATTACCGTGGAGACACCATTGCTCAGAAAATCCTCAGATATGAATATTACTGGAACACTTTATTCAAGGATTCTCATGCATATGGAAGGAAATTCCAACAGTGTCAAATGTCAGTTGGGAGAGAAAAAAAGTTTCCTTTCCACTACATTCTTTGATCATCGAATTCCCCTTTCCATAGTGGGGACTGTACACAATTTTGGAAATCAATACTAAGTCTTCCCAGCTACACAAATACATTTTGAACACTACTGGATATTTCACTAGATGGAGTGAAGCAATTCCCTTGAACACTATAAACAATAACCAAGTGACTTCATTCCATGAATCTCATATTATCACTATATTTGGAATTCTTGAATCATTAGTCTTTGGTAATGCCAAATATTTTTCTTCTCTGAAATTAATTGATTTTTCTTTGGAATGGAATACTAAGGTTAAGTATTCAACGAATTATTACCCACAACGAAATGGTTTATCAAATTCAACTAATAAGAACCTCATTAAAATTCTTAAGAAAATTGCTAACGATCATCAAAGAAATTGGCACCTTGCTCTTTTGAATGCCCTATGGGATGACAGAGTGACTCCCAAGTCATGTATTGGTAACTCCACTTTCTTCCTTTTCTATGGACAATAATTCATTGTTCCTACCCATTCCCTCCTACCCACCTTGTAATTGGACCAATATTCCTAGGATGAGGTTTGCCCAGTAATTTAGGAGAGATTAAACATGTTGTTAAAACTAGAAGAAGAAAGGAAAAAAACTAAGATAAATGCAACACACCATTAAGGAATAATAACAAAATGGTTTGAGAGGTCATTTGTGGGTAAAAAATATTTTTTGGAGGGAGACCTTGTTCTCAAATGGGACAAAGCTAATGAAATAAAGGGAAAAAAAATGAAATTCTACAAATTGTGCTTAGGACCCTATCTAATTCACCAGAAAATAGGTCCCATAAATTTGAGACTTAGAACATTGCAGGGAGATGAGGAGGAGCTCCCTGTTAATGGACAAATTCTAAAAAAATACTTCTCCTAATCACTGATGGTGATTTATCCTTGTGTATAGTAAGGTTTTATCTGTTTTCTTTTCCTATATTATGTTATTTTCACTCCGATCATCTTTCCTTTTTATCCCAGTGTTCTTTTTCCAAAGAATTTGTTTCAATTTTCCTCTTCTTTTTGCACTTTTCAATTTAGAATAACTTATTGTTCGTCGCTATGTACCATCCTTTTCCTTCGCAATAAGAAACCAAGAATGTTTGACTCATGTAAGTGCCTTCTTCTTTGAACTCCTTTCCATTTTGAAGTGATCGAGTGAACTTGGGATAAATGTTTATCTTGATGAGCGATGGTGGTATAGAAAATAGAAATTGGCTAACCTATGCCAAGAGAAAGCTTTTGACCTGAAAATTTAATTCCTTTCAGTGGTTTCTATCAATTATCTATACTATGTGTGACCACTCTCATGACATGCCTTTGTTCCATTCAATTTTTTCGAAATGTCCTCAATTCAATGTCCTCTGCATAAATCTAGTGATATTGCCAATGATTCTTCTAATTCTATTTCATTTGTGACTCATTTCTATGGACCCATGAGAATAAACTACCAACTAAGATGAGCATATCAAAGAAACTCCTGTATCACCTTGCTTCCTGTCTACCTTTACTTATGTTGCAAAAAATATACATAAATTATATATCTAAAAGAGTGAAGGAAGAAAATATTAATCATAAGGAAGTTGGAAACACTACTAAAATTATGGGAAGTACAAGTAAACCCATTGGGGCTATGGATTCTTATTGGCTAGGGGGTAATTCTTGTATGATACCACGAAATCTTTTTCAGGGCTATGGGTGCTCGCTGACAATGAAGAAATGTTGGGAAAGAGAGATGAGGAAAAAAAATCATTCTATAATAGTTGATAAGAATTCCTCTGTGGTGTTAGTCCCATCTTTCATTATGGATGCATGAGATAACCACCCATTAACACTCACTAGAATTATGTGGAAGATCATTGGTAACAGGATTTTCTTCTAATTTTTCCTCAAGTTGATTGATGTGGGGCCCTCAATATGTATGATGTGTGAGTTTTCTAAAGGTAAAACCATCATTGATTTGGTTTAAATCATTTTTTATTGAGCTCAAATATAACTGGTTCTTCCTCGTAAGTCACCATTTGTTGTGAAAATTACAACAACCCCCACCCAAAATAGCAGTCTTGGTGGGGGCACACACTACATTGTTTTCTCTTTACAAGGCAATACTCTTTGAATTTCTCGGTTGGTCATGCACCTATAGAAAACAAAACCCGATCACATGGCTATGTTTTTCCAAATAGATAATCTCTTCTCCAGTGTTATTACCCTTCTACCTGGATGATTGAAACTTAGATACTTATGCTAGGCCCTCTCCCCTTCTCTCACACAATCTCGTCCCTACCTGTTTCTTCATCACATCCTTACCAAATTATACATACATATTCATATCTACATTTTTATGATGGTGATGCTTCATAATTTCATCATTGGGAATTAGACTCTCCCCAAACATCACCCTCATGAGCTTATCCATGTTTATTGATGATGACATACCCTTTTCTCTTTCCCCGTCACTAACCAACTTACACCATCAAACCGGATCTCCACTACACTTTAGTATTATTTTTCACTTTGGGCCCACACCTCAGTCTATACATATTACCATCCCCTCACATCCACATTGTAGGTTAGTATGGGTTGACCCTTTTCAGAGAAAAATCTTTTCACCATCAGAAGTTTCATAGCGCACTTACCTCTTCACCTCCACCTTCAACCAATGATGATACTATCCTAGATTTCTAACATTTTCACATCAACTCATCCTATGGACCAGATGAACATGGTCATCACCTACTACCTTACCGCCATTGATCTCACACTTATCAAGTCCCTCTCCCCCATGATTACCTAGATGTCTCATCAACACCATTAAATAAAATATTGATGCCCAATCATCATGTCGATGAATGTTATGGGGGGTCATCACTAAAAATTAAGCATTGTTATTCATGATAATAATTCCAATCATGAGTTATCTTTGTTAGAGGTTTCCCCATATTTGTATTTAAATTTCTCATCGTTATCAATTTTCAACGACGAAAGTTATTCAAAAAACCTTTTTTTTCAATCTCCCCCACTCCTCAACGATTATAAATTCCTAGAAACTATGAATTCATTTATTTTGATGTGTACTATCCTAACCTGTTTTAATTTGCATCACACCTCATTCATTGATTACACTAGTTTTTGGAGGGAATTTTTGAAATGATTATATAGTGTCAAGACTCTAGGATTTTCCACTCACTTGCTATGTAAGATAAACGTTGTTTTTACGAATTTTTGTTCTCTCTTTTTGATTACTTATTGACCCTTTTTCTTAGCGAGTATCATACATATCATTTGAATATGGGTATTTATTTCTATGAAATGAACTTATTAACTATTGACTTGTTTGTTTGCGTAGGTGACGAAATGTCTTAGATGTTGACCAAGAAAGAAAAACTCCAAACTTATGGAACACTTTTTCCAACTTCAATCCCATAGTCATTCAATATCGTTGACATGATAAATCATGATGGAATGGAACACTACCTTAGCTATGCTAACATTATAGATATTTTACAAAATGAAATGTTCTCGTCTGATGACCTAGAAATTGATGTGTATAGGAATGTTCGGAAAAGCGACATTCATATAGTAACTTACTGCATAGAGTTGTTTCCTTATAATGATGCACCTAGATGGTGTTTTTTGTATATACAAAAAGATACGAGACTAATATTCAATGCTTCAGATCTCCCAATAACACCACTCAAAGTATAATATATCTGAGCTAGATATCATGCCCCATAAATTATAGTATCCCTGGATGAGTCGTTCCTAGACCAATTCAGGGTCAAACATCAAGACCCTAATGGAATATTAGTTTTACGATTAATAATGGCCAGTGAAAAAGGAAAAAATGTATGTGCTAGCATGATATCGTAATATCCCTTACAAGATGATGAATACCAGGATATGCAAATTTTATGTTGAGGAAACTAGAACCCAGTTTAGGATGGAGTGGTTTCCCATGGCTTACATAGTAGTCCATAAGGTCCAATCGTTCAGTTGGGTGAGCATTCTTTCTTTGATATTAGCTAAGAATATCCAATATTCCAAAGGTATGAAAAAGTGTGGCTTCTACATGTATTCTTATCTCATAGATGTTTTGTGTTCTACCAATTCATTCCCCACATTTAGCTGGGCCTAGATCCCAGAAAAGGGCCCGATAAATTTGTACTATTTGCAACAATGGGAAGTCAACTACACGGAATATTTATATGAGATATGTGGTTATTTCCTCACCCCCTTACACAAATCTATATTTGTTCTTTTCCCACACAAAATCTCTCCAGGGGCTATCAAAACCTTAAATCAGTTCGGGGACTGGTATATGAAAAAATACTACACTTATGTCAGGATCTACAAGGCCATTATACCACCACACCTGCTACCCAAATATGTGTCTGAAAAGTTATTGGATAGGGAAATAACATACTGGATTGTGGAGAAAGGGACCACTTCCTACCTATTAGAAAATAACAAACAACACTGGACAATTTTCCCCCTCCACATAGGCTCATACTCTTTACAAAATAATAAGTAATCCAAAAAGGAAGAAGAAAAGCTAAATGAATTATTCCCCCCTAATTGTGTTGTATAAGAACATCCAATCCATAAGGTTGGCTCCACAAATTATGCATTAGGCCCAATTCTTGAATATTTATTCCAAGTCACTTTAAGTTTTTAGGAAGAGGTAGAGAACGTCACCATTGATGCTGCTCAACAACAACTAAGAAAATAAGAAGAGAAGGACAAAACATTGAGGATGGAACAATTCAAATCTTTCCTCCTCAAACACAAAGAGAGGCTAAATGAAGAAAAGCATAAAAAGAGGGATAAAGAAGTTGAACTAATGAGAAAATCAGAAGAATCTAAAGAAAGGTACTAGCAAATGAAGAAGGGGGAAGCTGACGAGAAAAGAAGGAATAAAGATATTCCCTGAGAAAAAATTAATACAAGTGAAATAGAAACAACAAACACAGGACAATCAACATCACTCACACTTGGAAAGGCCCAGGAAAATAAGAAAAAACATTAAGTTCGACATTCACGATGTCCACGATGACAAGTTAGTAGGTGATAATGAAATCATCACTATAAATGTTGATGTCGATCTGTTTAACACCTCAATTGAAGAGTGCACCCCCTTAGCCTCTATCCCAGGGATTTTATCACTCACTTTTGAAGGACTCGACTTTGAAGGAGTAGTGGTTTCCATCAGTGATTACTATTATAGCCACAAGACATGATCTATCAAGAGGAGAACCCCTAAAAGGAAAAGAGGAAAAGTCAATGTATGCCAAGAAGCTCTCGAAAGGAACATAAAATGGAAAGTTGGACCAAATTTGAAGGATAATTTGATACAAGTAGTGTAGCATACCCAACAACCAATTGGCTATTCCAACCAAAAATTAAAACTTTGATACCAAATTAAAACATACAAATAATCTGCAAATACACGAAGTCATACAAAATAATAATAAAAATATACATCCAACACACAAAGGAAAACCCCATAAAAATAAATACGTAAATAATAACGTAGCACATAATTTAACACATAATTGACACTTATATTGATAAAATGATCACCAATTGCGTGCATACACTCCATGTTCCTCCCATACCTATACCACATTGCTCGTAATATCAATAGTGGGTCACCCCCGAGCTGGGGCTAAACTCTACCAGGGAAAAGGAAATACTAAGCCAGT
>CBVK0100604326.1:0-13815 GCA_900067695.1 Picea abies | reverse complement strand
AAAATTTCCTATTGTACTTCGCTATTCATAGACGTAACGAAGGGGTCGTTACATTGCAACATCAAGGCATGGGTTGTATTCTCCACTTTCATTTAAAATAATACATAAATAGATTTCTTCCCTATAAAGGTGTCTTTACTTTTATTGTATAACTCCTTGATCTTACACAGAATTCATTGGAATATATATATCATTGTTCTCTCTCTTTGTTGGTTTGTGCTTCTTAATAGGTTCACCATCCCACAAACCCAAATATGGAGAAGCAAGGAAAACACTAGTGAGGATCAAACATCATTTAAATGGTATGTTGTTTGTCCCTCTCTGAACTAGTTTATATAAAAATGAAATCTAAGGAGAAACTTGTATTATGCCCTATTTTGTTCTAGCTTCTTGTTGAAGTTAGAGATATTAGTTTGTTTCTGCACTTACTGATTTGTCTGATAACAAAATTGGAGACCATACTAGGGAAAATCCTATTTGGTTTTTTCTTCTTTTTTTCTTTTAGGTTTCCTTCTTTTGGTCAATTTCATTCTCTGATTCTGTGGGTGTTCCATCTTGACTCTCTGGTTCTGAAAGTTCATTGAGAAACTTTGTCCTCCTTTCATTTTTTTCTGATGTTCAATGATCGTTGCACCCTCTTTGTGTGAACCAGAGAAATGACATCGCACTATGTGTTTCCTTCAGCCTGCGATGATCCTTCATCATCGCACTGTGCTCTTATGCAGCCTGTGACGATTCCTGTAGAAATTGTTGGAGTGACAATCGACTTTCTTCTCTTTGCCTAGATTTGTCTTTACTTCTTCAAGTGAACTTGTAGTCTAGGTGAATGATTGGTTTTCATCTTTTAAGCCTAAATTTGATTGTTTCTCAAGTATTGAGAGTATTTTTCATAAGATTTATAAGTTTGATCTTTTACTTCTTATTGTAAGGGTATAATATCAAGTCTTTGTCCCTGAGTGCTTGCTAGATAAGTTGGATTGACATTTTTGAGTTTTGGATTGATTTTTAAGTTTTGGATTATTGTTGATTGGAAAATAATTTTTCAAATTCATTTTCCAGAGAATCCACAGTTGGTTTCATTTTGTCATCGACGTTTCGAATCCGGATCAGGATTCATCATCAAGACTAATCATCAATTTAGAGAGCTGGCTGATCTTCGTTATTAATAGTGTATATGCAGGACAATCAATAGGATAACTAGGTCGGCTAAATGTAACCCTAATTCGGAGCTAATTAAAACAAAATTAATTATTAATAAGTTTAAACGTAGCTTTGAATAGTGAATAATATAAATAATTAAAGTTTTTTAATAAATATAAATAATTTAAAATTTTAGGGTTAGAAGGAGTTTAAGATAAGAAAATTTAAAATATTTATATTATTCACTATTCAAAGTTACATTTAAACTTATTAATAATTAATTTGTTTTTAATTAGCTCCGAATTAGGGTTACATTTAGCCAACCTAGTTATCCTATTGATTGTCCTGCATATACACTATTAATAACGAAGATCAGCCAGCTCTCTAAATTGACGATTAGTCCTGATGATGAATCCCGATCCGGATTCGAAACGTCGATGAAAAAATGACACCAACTGTGGATTCTCCAGCAAATGAATTTGAAATCCCTCACCATAGAAATCTGAAAATAGTAAAAATAATTTTTGTTTACTTTAGACAAATAAATTTTCTTATCTTTTCATTTTTGCTTGCATTTTGAGTTTAGTTTGGGAAATAGTGTTGTGAGTGTATTGATATTCTTGGACAACTCTTTGTTTTTTAATTTCATCTCTATTTTGATTTGAAAAGGAAAGGAATGAAGTTTATTCTTATTTTAGTAGTCTTTACAAGAATTATTTTGCATTCAAATATTTTTTGAGGAAGAGAAAATTGGAAAATTTAGTAACTTTGATTGTTGGGAATCAATATCATTCAAAGATTGAGAAATTGGGATTTGTAACTTTTTGTATTATGGAAAGAGAAACCTTCTCCCCATTGTAATTAGATTTCATCAAATGAAATGATTTCATATCATATCTCTTTTCATCTTATTGGGTCAAGGTCAAATACATCATCAGGTTCATCTCTGTTTCCCTTTTTGAGTAAGCAACAACCATTAAAATTCATCATAATTTTAAAATATATCTAGCAACTTTTATACACCAACATTAGCTAGGATAACACTTTGGAATAGGTTGTGAGGCACACTCTCCAAAGCATCAAAACACATAATAGTATCTTGTGATAGGGAGAGTTTAAATCCACTTGCTACATTTTGTCCTAGGAATCCCTTCTAACACAAGGGTCAATCATGAGGTCACATTAGGGATGCCAGAGTTACTCACCTTGCATTGTTGGTCTTAGTGTATAAATTGCGCGTATTATTGGGGGTCACTTGAAAAGAAAATCCTGTGTGTACCTCTCGAGGATATTTCGGTCGTAGATACCTTTCCCTTCTGTGTGGATCAGACTATTGACTGCTTCCCCATTCATCATTGTTGTAATTGGTAACCTCAGTGTCCTATCTCTTTAGAATCTTTACACAAGGTGACTATGGAGAAGCAAGTCTTCATGGTACCTAGAATTGACGTTGGCCAAAATCACTGAAGCTCCTTGGAGGGTATACCCATGATTATGTGTGGGATCTTGCACCAAGTTTTAAGTCCGTTAAGCAGGTTTTCAATGTAACTTTTCCACCCGTTTTATCCCATCCCCTTATTGTATTGATTTCGTGACATTGGATTTCATCACCAACTAGTGACTTCGAAATAAGAAGGTTTTTTTGCATGTTTGATATCTAGATTTTATTATTGAGTGTTGTTTGTTTCTCTAGTTGGCCATAGATTTCTATCATTCTTTATTTGGTGTAGCCAACATTGGCCCTCCCCGTTCATGTAGGATGCAATGGTTACCTCCAGAAGAGCTGGAATAATACGCTCCTTTTCCTCCTAATTCACCAGAGGGTCATTTTCCTGAAGGAGCAGTCAATAAAGATGCATCCTCTGAGATTGGAATTTCTACTCCATTGGTAGAATCGACACTTCATGTAAATATGTTATTGAGTGTTATACACGATCCACTTTTGGTTAGAATAAACTCATCGGGAGATGTTGTTACTTAAGACTATACTATAACACCTATTGGACCTTATGTAGAGTTTGTTGTAGATGATCCACCCTTTCATAGAGAATCATTTAGAACCCCAATTCATATTGCTAGAATTTTTAATCCTAGCTCAGTTCGCAGTCGTTCGTTTTGGAGGACCTCCTTGGGACATGATATTTTTGATAAACTAGGAATGAGCCCAAATCAACCTATGTCATCAAATACACCCGTGATTTCCACTGCTTATACAATACCTTTACAACATTTTGCTGGCACAACTAGTAATATTTTCATGGTTTCAGACCAATTGTTGGTTGGTTCTCATACTATTCTTCCCCTCCATCTCACTAGCTCTACCATGGTCCCACAAGTTACACATGTTTCTACCAGAAGTCTCGTCATAACTCAAGATCCTATTGGAACACCACTTTTGTCTACATCAATTCCATTAATTCCACTTGGGTACAACACTCTTAATACTTGTATTGCTAATCCTACCTAGAGTCTATCCGAAGGGACTAATCTTTTTGTTCCACCTAGGTATAATTCTGCTAGCGGTTTTGTTCCCACACCTACCCAAGTACTCTCTAGAGGGCGTAGCATTCCTCCTCCACCTCCACCTGGAGTATCTAATCATCCTAGCCCAAGTAGCTCCCATCAAGTTGGTGGCACAAGCCATTATGTCGCTTTTGGTTTTCAAATTCCTATTGGAGGCCAACTCCAAGTTGGGGGGCAACCTCAAGTTGGGGGGAAACCCCAAGTTGGGGGTCATAACCCTATATACGAGAAATTAAACCTTGGAATTTTCCTTTCCAAGGAAATAAAAAACCACCTAGGGGGGAAACTCCTCAAGTACATAATTTTGTACCCCCTAATCCTGGGAAACCATATCCAGGCTCTGTAAATTCTACCCTGGGTCAATATTTTCAGTCTAATGCTCCTTTCCAAGGTAGCGTACCCAATCAACCAACACATGTTGGCTACGTGACTCAAAACCCTCCACCACCGAATTTGGTAGGACCCTATAACTATCTACAGACTTCTTATGGTCCTACTAATATACCTATGGGATTACCTCCTCAAAATTAATAGTTTCCTCAAGTGAACAAACAATTTTCGTTTCTTTATACTTTGGATTTACCTGATTTATCTAGGATTTTGAAAGATCCTATCTTGGATTCTCCTTATTGGTCGGTCATACTTGCCAAGTTACAATCAGACATTCCTAAGTTTGACGGTCAATCATGAGAAGACCCAAATAATCACATCATGAAATTTCATCTTTTGTGTTCATTTAACTCCTTGATGGATGACTCCATTAGATTACGTCATTTCCAACGAAGTCTTATGGGTTCGGATGCCAAATAGTATATTGAATTTCCATAAGTATTCTTCAATGATTTCAACACCTTAGCTATGGATTTCTTAACACATTATGAGTTATCGATACAATATGATGTAGGAACCAAAATTTTGAGTTCATTTAAACAATCCTTTTCTACTCATATTTCTAATCATATTCATGAGTGGAGGAGGAGAAGATGCTTAATCAAAGTTCCCCTTCCTGATTAGTTATTGGCTGAGTGATTTACGAAGTAAATTATCAGTCCTATAGCCCATGACATTTCCATGGGTGGTGTTGTCACTGAAGAGAAGGCGATTAGTCATGCTCAATACTTGGATCTAGTTTATTCAAAAATGGGCATGCGATATGACTTGATCCCTGATGCTCCTCATCCATCTACAAATCTAACCCCAACACTTCCAGTATATTCTCATGTTCTTGATGGTGTGATTGGAACTTTTCATGCTAAGACTCAATACAAACAAGCTAGTCATTCCAATCCCAAATCTACTACTCCTAATGTACAAAATACTACTCCTCCAACTCCTTCTCAAGGTAAAACTTCTGACATTAATACGGTTCAGTCTACACCTACTGGTAAAAATCAAAATAAAAAGAAAGGGAAGGGTAAGAATAAAGAGAATAACAATAATAGGAAACAATCCGATAAACCCAAGAATCAACCTATTGATGATAAAGAAAAGTGAAAACCTCGTTATCCTTGTCTTATATATTGTGAGGATATTTATATGAAAGATTGTCTGAGAGGTGTTGAGGTTACTAAGTTCTTGCAAGGGACCGGGACACCTCCTACGCATGTCATTTTGTCACAATATTTTCCTTCTCAGCAGTAGGCCCAATTGGTTATTCAGGACCAACCTTCTCCCTCTACGACATCTTATGTACTTATCTGTACTAGTGACTCCAAAAAGAACGAATTTGTAGTCACTACTCGAGCCAATGATTATTCTCCTTAAAAAGAGAAAGTTGATTATTCACCACCTCCATTGGTTCAACCTCCTCCACCGACTTCACCTCCCACCTTAAAAAGAGAAAGTTGATTATTCACCACCTCCATTGGTTCAACCTCCTCCACCGACTTCACCTCCCAACGGTCCTCTTCATATCGAACGACCAAGTCTAGATACAGTTCTTCGTCCTCCTCCTAAGGATTTTTTTCGTAAGTCATCATTTAACCCCCTCGCACGTGCCACTCAAAACTACAATACTGTATAATATCTTGCACATGCACCTTCTGCAATGTTAGCTCTCGAAGTCCTTTAAATTTTTCCAATGCAACAGAAGGAACTGTTAAAGGCTATTGGTGGAATTGATCCTACATATTCGAACTTGATAATCTTTGACTTGGAAGATCACATTCCAATACTCCCTAATGAATTAGTGTTTCAAATACAAGTCATTGTGAAAAATAAGAACATTTGTCAAACTATTGTTGATGAAGGAGATTCGACTTGCGTCATGTACGTTACTTTTTGGAAATCCATTGGCTCTCCTTCCTTTACCGAGTCACACAATACTCTAAAAGATTTTAATAGTAAAATATTTAAACCTTATGGTGTTCTTCCTTTGTTATATATTGTCTTAGAAGGAAAGGCATTTACTATTGAGGTTGGGGTATTTGATCCACCTCTCGATTACAACTTTCTACTTGGTCGTAATTGGATTGATTTTATGCGTGTGATTTTTTCTATTCTTTTCTGTTTGATAGGTTTCCCTCACCAGGGAAAATTTGTTACCATAGAATAGCTCATCTTCTTTAGTTCTGAGTCATACACCAGTAACATTCCTTTCATTGCAAAAACACCTCTTGGTTATGAGAATGTCATTGTAGGTATTTTAGAGGATTCATCATTAATGGGTACGTTCCCCATTCAACCAACTGATGTTCCTCCTTTTTTCGATTCGATTAACATGATCTTGACCATTATTGGCAAAAAACCTGAGTCTTATGACCATTAGATAGTACCTAGCTCTGAGGATTGTCTTCGTTGTGGTGACCAAATGCCTTTAAGTCCGGTAGAATTAGCTTATCAATATATTCAATTGGAAATTCCTTCTCCTCATTCTCTCTTAGATATGTCTCCTGATCTATTTCACATTTTATTTCACACCGATGAGATGATCATGACATTTATGTCCATGGAAGTTACCCCATGGGATGATGGGCATCATTGTTCTATCCTTTTCCTGGAACCTGAGACTATAGAGAGTTACCAATGAATTTTGAATCTGTCCACTGTTGTTACTATTCCCCCTATTCCTGAACAAACACATAATGTTTTGTTCGAAGGGAACTTGGGAAATATTTCACCCACCATTCCTCTAGATATTTCGATTAAACCTGGAATCATGGACAATGTTCATATTGGTGTCTCATGTTCTCCTGATGAGATTCAAATTTACAAGGCTCTTTTCCAAGAATTTTGTGACATTTTTGCATGGAGTTACGAAGAGATGTATATAATTGACCTAGATATTGTTGCACAAAAAATTAATACTTACCCGGACGCTAAACCTGTTCGACAGAGACTTCGCCCAGTTCATCCATGTAAATTTGTTGTTATTAAACTCAAAGTTGAAAAACTTCTTAAGGCCAATTTTATCTACCCTGTAGCATTGACTGATTGGGTGTCCAATCTTGTTCTAGTTATGATGAAACAATGCATGATCCATGTTTGTGTTGATTATAGGGATACCAACAAGGATTTTCCCAAAGATAATTATCCAACCCCTTTCGTTGACCAGATAGTTGATGATTGTGTCGGGAGTGAAATATTCTCTTTAATGGATGGTTTCTCCGACTATAATCAAGTCAATATTTTACCTGTAGATCAACATAAGACTGATTTTATTTTCCCTTTGGGAACCTTCACATACTGAAAACTCCATTTTGGTCTCAAGAATACTGGTGCGACTTTCCAATGTGCTATGTCTTATGATTTTCATGATATTAAGAACATTGTACAACCTTACCTAGATGATTTATCGATGCATTCCATGCATCACCAAGATCACCCGACAAACTTACGATCCATTTTCCTATGCTAGCAGTATTATCAGTTACGATTAAATCCACATAAATGCATTTTTTGTGTGGAGTCCGGATGACTTCTTGGTTTTATCATTTCTACACAAGGGATAAGGGTGGATCTTTTGAAGGTTGAAGCTATTCTCAATTTTACTCCTCCTTCTACATTATGCCAACTCCAAAGTTTGCAAGGGAAGGAAACCTTTTTACATCAATTCATCCCCAATTATGATGAACTAAAGAAAGGTTTCACTAGAATTCTTAATAAGGGTCACAATTTTGTATGGGGCGACACTACCAACAAAGCCTTTGAATATTTGAAACTTGCCTTAACCTGTACACCACTCTTATTTCCCCCAAATTCTAGTCGAGATTATTTCTTATACTTATTTACTTCAGACTCTACTATAGCTATGGTTCTATTCCAAGAAGATGATTCACATGATGAACATGTTATCTACTATTTGAGTCGGAGTCTTACAACCAACGAAACCAAATATATGCATGTGGATAAATTGGCCTTGGCATCTGTTCAAGTTGTGCAACGTTTTCATCATTATATATTATTACAAAAAACCACCATAATTTCTGATTGCAACCGTATGCAACACATCCTTTCTCGGCAATTGCTGGGGGGAAATACTCCAAATGGATACTGATTCTCCAAGAGTTTTATTTGGAGTTTGAGTGAGCCATTTCAAATAAATATTTGGTATTTTTCGAGTTGATATGTGACCTTCCCTCCACTGAGACAAAAACTGTGGTAGAGGATTCCTTTTCTGATAAGTCTCTCTTTTTGATCAGTTTGAATGACATATAGTATGGAGACATTATCATTGATTTCCAAACCCAAATTTTTGGCTTGATCTTTTTCATGTAGATCATCATCATTTTTGGTATCAATCCATTCAATGCATCATCCTCAGTGATACCCTTTATGGTCGTGTTATTGATTCTGTATTTCGATGATGTCTAACCTATGATGAAGCTAAGAAATCTTTAAATGACATTCATTCGGGAGCATGTGGTAGTCATATGTCTGTGTATTCCACCGCCCAAAATATCTTACGAGTTGGTTAATTTTGGCCTTCATTCTTTAAGGATTGCATTATTGTCATTCATAAATGCCACACTTGTCAAATGTATAACAATAAGATTGGATCACATCCTTCTCCTCTTTACCCTCTAGTTTCCATTGGTCCATTTGCTAAATGGGGCATTTAATTCATGACATGTAACCCTCAATCTCTTGAGGGGCATGGATACATTATTGTAGTTGTGGATTATTTCACTAAATGGGTCGAGGCGATGCCTACATTTGATAATACCAGGAAATTTGTAGCATTGTTCATATTAAGTCATATCATTACTAGGTTTGGTGTCCCTCAATCCATCGTCACTAAGCATGGTAGTCATTTTCACAATTTCATGCTGTCTGAACTTATCGAGAAGTTGGGTCTTTGACATGAAAACTCAACATGTTACTACCCACATGCCAATGGGTAGGTTGAAGCAATCAATAAATTTCTCACTACTATACTTCAACAGATGGTAGGAATTCACAAGTTAAGATGACAGACGATGCTCTTCTTGACATTATGGGATTATCGGGCATCTATTAAATCTACCACATGGTTCACTCCTTTCCATTTATTATATGGTATCGAAGCTATTATGTCGATTGAATGTGAAATACCATCTTTGAAACTAGTTTTCGAACTTCTACCTAACACCTCAGCCAAAGAGGAACGTCTCTTGTATTTGATGCAATTAGATGAGACCCATTGTGTTGTTTCTTTAGTCATAAAAACTCATAAGAAACGTGTAGAATCTCAATATAACAAGCATTTCAAACCACATTTTTTTCTAAGGGTGATTTAGTTCTCCTTTACGAACATGATCGTGACTTATTAGGAGCTGGTAAATTTGAGTCCATGTAGTGTGGCTCGTATATCATTAAATGAGTGTTGGAGAAAGGGGCTTATGAGATGGCAGATTATGATGGAGTTCCTTTGGGTGAACCCATAAATGGGATTTACTTGAAGAAGTACTATGCTTAAAATACTTTTGAATGAGTTCTTTGTATTTTTAGTGTATCATACTCTAGTGTGTGCTTTTTTCATTTCTTGTTCCACCTTCAAGTTTCTTACCTTGTATTGTTCTTGGCTTCTATATCTCGGTGTCTTCACTAACCTATGTCGACTTTGCTAATGGTGCTAGTCACAGTACTCAAAACTTAGTGTCTCCTGCATGGGCAATCTATGCACCTGTAGATGAGTTGATCAGTCTGGACCGTGTTTTCCTTGGTTGTTCAACCAATAATATCATGGAATACAGTGAAGTTATCGAGTTATAAACTGAATCCATTTCATTTGGTATCCATCATCTTATTGTATGACTTGATTCACATCTAGTATTGTTGCAATTGAGTAATGTTTATTCCATCATAAGTCCTACATTGTTATGGGTATACTTAAAAATTCGCCTCTTGGAAAGAGATTTTGATTATATTAAGTATCAACATATTCCTAGATGTCTAAACAAATTAACATATGCATTGGTTAATTATGTTTTATACAGACATTTATTCCATTTATAAATCCAAACACACATTTTAAAAGACAAGTAAGTTGGTAGGCACTTTATATTAATATGTCAAAAGTTACAAAAAAGTGTTTGTCCTGAGACCAAAATGTCAAAATGGTGAAGGTCATGGATTCATATACATAAGCATGAAGGATGTTTCTCTCTATAACAAACGACTTCCCATGCCATTCGATGAAGCAATTGACTAATAAATGTTGATTCACCGACTGTATGGCATTGGTAGCACTAAGGTAATTCATCCACCTTGATGTCAGGGGTGTTCATGTTTAGTCCCTCTAGGTTATGTTCGATCTCCTAGAGATCCTTAGCAGCCACCCCTCGACCCACCATTATGCATATCTCTCTCCACCTGTGAATAGGATATTATACTGGAGGATGATAAGGCACCATTTCTACAATGTTGAGAGCACTTGATTAGTCTCAGATAAATGACAAAAAAATTTTTATAATTAAAATACCCAAAGAAATATATAATGAAAAAATTATTCTTACCTATCTCTCCCCACTGAGATCCCTCAGGTAATTCCAAGTCGAGTTCTCCATAGTAATTTATCCCGACATAAGCATAGTCCTCAAGCATAATTAGTTGATCCCTCAGTCACTGGAAGAAAGCTTGGTCATATTTGACGATTGGCACGCCACCATGTCAGGCCATCAAATCCACCCATATTTTTATATGAGGATCATGTGGAGCAGGTAATCCCCACTCCACATGTTGTATTTATAAGTTGAGGACCCTCTCCAAGAATAATGATACCAAAATGGATCCATAGCCAAGTTGTTTCAACCGACCACTCCTACACTTTGTTAGTTGTTTCTTCATGTTTTTCAAAAGACCCTCACATCAATTAAATACTTGGAGCTCCATACAGTCTATAGCATACTGAAAGTTGATTTGTAAATCTGTGTGAGGAGCCACATTCCCTGCCATCCAAGTGATAGTGTAGAGGATAGTTCTCAAAGGTAAATCTCGAACATCCCTAACGGAAACCTTGCCACTATGATTTTTTGTACCTGGTATCCAATATTGTGCAACGTAATAGTCCATGGGTTATCTACCACATGTTCTTCCTGAGTGTGATACCCGAGAGACTCGATGAGATAACCCTGTCAAAAAGTAAATTTCATCAATGTTACAATATTCAGACACTTAGGAGATAGTTAAGATATACTTGTTCTAATGTGTCGTTAGGTAAAATTATTTTTCTTACTATGTTTCTTTAGTATGCATTAGTAGTTAGGAAATCTGACGATCACGATATGTTCCCAACATAAAGTGATCTAATGGTTCATACTCATCGATATTAATGACCATTGATCTGTGGATTAACACCCGATTGGTCCATGATCTCTATTTAAATAGCATGGAGGGTCATTTTTCGATGATCGATTTTGATAAACTCTCTTGTAAAATATCTCTGTAATCTTTTTCTTTTGCATTAATAAACTGCTCCAAGTGGTCGCATAGGCTGGGGCCTTGGATATTCCCCATAGGGGTTTTACCACATCAAAACATTGGTGTGTTTATCTTTTATATGTTTTTTTTAGTGGTTACTAAAGGTGTTCTTCCTTTTTTGGAATACCTGTGTTGTCGATCATGGTATCAGAGCATGTTTGAAGACCCGCTCATGTTGTAGATCGAGATCGTGAAGCCAAGTTGCATTATCTCCATTTTCTG
Source organism: Picea abies (assembly GCA_900067695.1). Taxonomy (NCBI): domain Eukaryota; kingdom Viridiplantae; phylum Streptophyta; class Pinopsida; order Pinales; family Pinaceae; genus Picea; species Picea abies. The sequence goes on along the minus strand of CBVK0100604326.1, from coordinate 2,031 downwards.
TCATTTCCATACATTTATGGGCTGTGAGGATTGTTATATTGCATATGGAGCACTTGTTTTAGTTAGGAACACTTTTCATTTCACTCGAAAAGGTTTATGTTTTCCCAAGATATGACCATCTCAGTCAGATCCGGAGGTATAACGCCTGAATACACATTTTAAAAAATTTTTGTGGAGTATTATTTTGGTTTTATTTCGGCTTTATATTATTTGTTTCCAGGTTTCTACTCCTTTAGATATATTTATTATCTTTTCCCCATTCCTTGTATGATCTCAGAAAATCAGAAACAAATAAGAAAAGGTGCATCTTCCGAGTAAGCTAACCGAGTTCTAGCCCTTGTTGTCATCGAGAAGTGAAATTTTTTTTGTTATGTGAAAAGATTTTTTTTTTACCATTCTCTCCAAGGCCATATTCTACCATCACCACCACCACCACAACAACAACAAAAAAAAAAAGCACTCCCAATCCTATTGCAAAACAATACAATATGTTTTGCTAGACCATTTGGTTAAAAGTTGCCCTATTAAGTAAGAGGTCTTGAGTTCAAGTCTCTCTTTTGTTACTTTTTTTTGAAAAAGTCCATGCTAAAATTGTAAAGTGTATTTCACTTCAAGTATAAAAGTGAATCACTATAAGTAGATTTAATATTTTATTTTAGAGTTATCGATTTTGCATGAAGTAACTTCATTGTAAAAGTGATGTCCACTTCTGTTTATAAAAGTGGGTCACTTCATAAATAAAATTACACCACCACGTGGTCCTTTGGTTACCGTTTATGCCTTTTTTAAAAAGGGCATAACTCTCACATCCGAAGTCTATTTTCGGTGTTGTTTTTCTTTTAAAACCGCCCAAATTTTTGAGATCTTTCCATCCAGAACATCAGTTTCAGTCTTTAAATCCATAATATCTACATATATAATATGTCCTCTTCCAATAATCTTTTTATTACTAGCACCAACTACTTCCAATGGAAATCTCATATGGAAGATTTATTAAGAAGTAAAGGCTTGTACCAGATTAACTTGGGAAAGGAAAAAACACCTACTGATGATAATAAGAAATTCAAATTGGATAATAGGAGTGATGAAGCACGTGGACTATTCAGAATGTCCATCTCTCCTTATTTAAGGTTCGGCCTTAAAGAAATTGATGACCCTGAAGAAGATTGGGAAAAGATTGAATCTTTTTTTGGTAAACTCAATATTATTCGATCACAATAGTTAGAAAATCAAGTACTGACCTTAAGTCCAAGTTATTTTTCTTTCCTTGGAGACTATCTATCTAAGTTTAAAACACTTAGAATTTTATGTGAAGAATGTGAGATAAAAATGGGGGAAGAGTGTTGCATCCATCTTATTCTTTCTAAGATAGGTAGTGCATATTCTGTGTTTATATCTACCTTTTATTCCATGAGAGAATCTCTAGGGAAATCTTATCAAAAACCCACTCTTGATTCCTTTTGTGCTACTTTGATTAGAGAGGAATATAAGCTTGTACAACTTGGAGTGATCAACACTGCAGGTACCTCCAACAAAGCCTTAGTTTCCTAGAAGAAAGATAAACCCAAGTATTCAAGGAAGCAACATCGTCCCTACAAAAACAAGCAACATAAGGGTCCCAAACTCGCTCAGACAGCTTCAACTCCTAATGGCGACAAAGGAGAAAAATATAAAAATAAGAAGATTGACAGACATTGCAACTTTTGTGATCAATATAGTCACGATGAGTCAGAATGTTTCAAGAAGATGGCATCTTTAGAAGCAATGATGAAGAATCACAACATCAGTATTGATTCTACTTCTTATTCTTCTTCTTATGGACATGCACTTTCTGCTTCTCGTTTCTCCCTCAATACAACTTCTACTTCTTCTTCTCATGAGTGGCTTAATGATTCTGGAGCATCTTATCATATGGATAAGGATAAAAACATATTTTCTCTCTAAATGAATTTAATACCAAGAAAATATTTGTTGGTGATGATAGATCTCTTAGTGTTTTCGAATTTGGAAAAGTTCAAGTAGATAATGGTC
>CBVK0100604318.1:0-10136 GCA_900067695.1 Picea abies | reverse complement strand
TCTCAAACCGTGAGGAGTTATGTGATGTTCCACATACCACCAGAAATGGAATGACATGTACCATCAATAAAGAATAGTATTACCTTCAAATATATCAAAACGTATGCCATTATCCATCAAACAAACTTGAGCCCATTACCCAAACCTCGGTTCTCCAACTTCTCATGGCCATAACTCTCTAGCCGTGAGGAGTTATGTGACATTCCACATACCACCAGAAATGGCATGACAAGCACTATCCATCTAGGATATTTTCATTGAAAAATTCAACGACCTTCATATCATTATTCCACAAATATGCATGGGTTCTCTAACCATACTTCTAGGATAACTCAATCCGCAAAGCATCTTCCCATGAGGGATTTCACCATAAGGGGACCACTTTGGAGTTCATCCATTTCTACTTATTAACAACCATGACAAGACAATAACGAGTCATCTTTATATCAAACAAACTTGGTTTCATTACCCAAACCTTTTTTCTACCGGGATTTCTTCAAGGGTTGACATCAATGACAACCAACCTTAATCAACATGAAAGTGATCTGATTATGGTGTATTATGATTTCATTCGATTATGGGTTATATATGATGATGGCGATGATGTATTTTGAATTATTGTTATTTTGATGTGTATGCATTGGCAGATACTATTGATGAGTTTTCCTGAGTGTGTCAGACACATGAAAGGTTATGGATGCTGATGGCATCAATGAACTTCCTTGGACTCCAGATTGAGTTAGGGAGTGGATTGTATTGTTTGAGTATTTCATTTTCTGTACATGTGACATATGATTGATTACAATATGATTTATGTATATGAATGATTGACACTATTTTTTTTAGTGGATGCAAGCTTGATGATGCTTGCTAATCCGACTCACATAAGGAGTAAAGGGGCCATTCTTAGAAACCAAAAATGCGAGGGAGAGGTGTGGAAGCATCCTTGTCACAACCTACTAGCACTCCCGTAGTGTCCTAAATGGTAGGTTAACGATTACGTAGTTCGAGAGGTCTGTGATGTCATGAGGGTGTATTGAGAAGTCGTTCACGAATATTTCTAAAGGGAACACGATAAGGTGGAGTCCTTATTCCTTAGAATCCCTTAGTCTCTCACAAGGTCGATCGAATGAAGTGTTGACTCCAAGGGTTGGACACACTTCCAAAACAATTCAACGACGAGTGGCACCATTGGAGCCCAGAGGTGTGTCTTGAAGGGCACACCACATAATTAAATTGAGTCATTAAATTAGGTGTCTTAGAGAACTTAATTAAATAATTAGACCTTGTTAGAACTTGGAATTAATTAATCAATAAATTATAAACCAAAATCCTAACAAGATTCTAATCCTAATTTTAAGACTAAATTTCAGTCTTAGTGTAAATGTTAAACTAAATAAAAATATTAAATAAATTAAAAGAATTGAGGAATAATCAAACTCTAGGAAAAAGAGGGATAAAATTTAAAAAAGGTTGGATAAAATGCACATGTGTGCATGAAATTAATAAAATTGATATATATATATATATATATATATAATCTCGAGTCACCCTACCACTAGTCTAACTAGAAGAAGAGTCCTAATCCAACTCTAGCTAAGATCGAGTTAGGAGACACTCATTAAATGATAATTTGGGGAACAAAGGGACAACTAAGAGAAAAAATAGGAGCACATTGGGGAATGTGAGGTAAATTGGATTTTTAAATAAAATAAAAATGGTAATTATTTATGCAACTTGGGGAGAGTATGACAAGTGTGTGGGTGAATAATCCAAATTAAATTAATTAAAAAGATAATTAATTGTGCATGAGGACATGTGTCATTGGTGATTTTTCTATAAAACAAATGTGGAAGAAGTGAAAAGGGGGGATCACTTATTCTTGTTACTGTTATGCTAACATTTGTTTGGTTGATTATGTTTTACTTGTGAGAGTTGGGATTTCAAGCTTGAGAAAGAGTGGAAGCTCTTTCTTGCGAGGAAAGCTTGGAACTGTTGTTTTTGGTTTCTTGTGTGTGGACCCTTTGCAACTCGAGGGGCAAAGGGGGAAGAAGAGTACCCCTAGCATTGGCTGGGAGGTACCGGTGAAGTCTTGGAATTGGCAAGTGGAAACAGAAAGGATTGGAAAAAGACTACGTTGAAGACCATCATTAGATTTTGATATCTCTTGGTTATGGTATTGTGAATATCAATTGTTAATTTGTTATGTTAGAACCTTTATGATTTTTATATTAATTTTTAAATTAGATAATCAATATTCAAGGGTATGAATGGTGGTCGAATTCACCAATGAACTATTGCAAATTGACTGTAGATAATTCCATAATGAGATTTAGATGGAAATTATGCATAGTTACCATTATACGTTTTAATTCTTGTGTATTTTCATTTTGTGATTGAATACATCGACTTGATGATATTTATTGATGGATATTTCCTTATATATATCGCATCGAGTTAATCGAATACATAGCGTTTTACCTCTCTTTATAAATTCTTTACAGATTAACAAATCAAAGATTGTTTTAAAAAAATAAACTTATGATATTCTTTTGTTGTGTAATGATCTTAATAATGTAGTAAAGTCAACAATCATTCTGTGTATGGTGTTAAGCCTTTGGGCTTACTGTAGTTACGAAGAATGTTTATTTTTAAGTGAATCCATCTCTAACTCGTAATGATAAGGATTGGGTACATTTGAAGCATTTCCAGTTTTAATGTTAGTGGGAAGTTAATAATTTCGGATAAACTGTTAGCTAGCATTTCCCACAGGAACCATTGCACTGATCGCAACAAATACACTCATGAGTGGAACTAAATGTGCTTCTTCCTAACCAACTATCATTATATTGGGCTCATTTGGCACCAGAGGGAAGCCAAAACCTTCCTCCGATAGCACTAATCTACCTCTCTGGCAGTGTTAGTTTTTAAATGAAGCCATCATAGCTTAACACGTTAGTGGTTCACTGAGTTGGAACACCACTATGAGTGGTTACCAATCGATTTTACTGGACTTAGCCTAGAAGTTCCATGATTCTTTAATTCGTGACCTAGATTTATAAGTAGGGAACTTAAAATGCAGACTCTCTGTTAATTGTTTCAGAGGTATCCTTGAGTGACGACTTCATGAATCCATAACCACATGTTCCACCCTTCTCATACTTCATTCGTTAAATCATCTGATCATTATTTGAGCCACAATTGAATTAATAAAATTGTTTTTGTTTTATTGATCGATTTATTATGAGATACAAGAAGATCATGTGATAACTCTCTGATTTCAATTCAACATATTCTTTATATTGCATGCCTACCCAATCTTCATCCTTAAGATTGTAATAATAAATTTTATCTTCCACATAAAACTTTGGTCACTATCTTCGGACTGTCATTAATAATGAATTTGGATATTAAAAATGTTCCTAATCTATGACCACAACGACCTCTATCGTGAGCTTGGTAGTGTTGCTCGGAGATGCTACCATTTAGAAAACTCAGAATGTCGATCTATTGTGATACTGAGATCAACGATTGGATCTGTATCTCCTTTGGAGTAACAAACTAATCGAGACTTTTCCTTCTCAAGATTCAACAACCTTGTTCTAAGTCATCGAACCATTTTTTCTTCATCTGGAATGTTAATAATTCTCTCATATATATCACTATTAGAAACTATTATTAATTACAGTGATATAGTTCCTTAACCATCTCTTAAGGAGACTTAACATAATCATGCCTTCCTTACAACAATGATTTCAATGGTCTATTGTAATATTCATGGAAACATTATGAAGCCTAACCTATACACATAGTCTACTCTTGGTTTTACTCTTAGTTTTTAATCAGTTAACCCCTCATACACATATGTAAGAGTGGTCATACTCATAAATCTTATTCATTTCACTTAGTTAATTACTATCATAATTAACATAGATTACCTCGTAACTCAACAATGTTGGAGTGTAGTATATTAGTAAAATAAAGGGATAACAAGTTACGATTATACCACTTATATTTCTTGTCTTTAGTTCGGAAGTATGTTTGAAATTCAAACTAATTTTGTTCCAATCTCCTTTTTAAGAAAATACAATGATAAAAAAAAACCTTGTATCGAATTCTAAATCCAAAAATATATTAGTCAATTAATAACAATTGGTTCGAGATAAGGTTGATTACTAAAATTTTATTAAACAAATGAACTCTTAAAATATCCTCTATTGTGATTCTTAAATGGCCAGTGGAAAGAATATAGAATCTCTCACTAAATTTTCACTATGCACAAGTTGGAAATTTGCCTTAATCGCTCATATTCATATTGGAACCTTACTAAACTATTGGAATTGTTTTCTTAGAACAATAAGTCTCCTTATTATTGAATATTTTAATCAGTGACATCGTATATTGATAGAATAAATGCTAATGATCAGTGTACTTAGATATGGAGAGAAATTATACAGTAAGGTTGAACTGAAATAATTTTGGTTGGTTTTGTGAATTTAATATTAGATCATATATTTAATTATTTCCAATGACAGACCAAATTTGTTAAGTGGTTAGTTGATTGAATTGTATAATGATCAAATGGTGCATTGGTATGATCTTTTGAAATAAATGGATTACATTATTGTTTCACTATGAATTGCTATGATGTGTGTTTGAAATGGAACAGAGGCTACGATAATTAGATATCTTCATGTTCCTCAAAACAGTCGCCAGTCCTGAGAACTTAAATGGTCAAAATCAATCGGATGAATCCTAGACTTGAGCATTGATTATGTGTCTTGGAGGTCCTAACTTTGTAGGATAGGTTGGGAAGGTAAACACATTTGTTATCCTTATGTGTTGTCTTGATCTACATTATATAGTGATGTTGTATATGAATCTTTCCTAATAGAGAAATGTACAAAGATATTGTGTAATTATTGATGTATGTTCATGTAACATGTGTTCTAAATGAATTGTACTCATTTACTTTGATGTCATAAAAGAGGAGACATTACAAGACTCTTGTTAGGCTTTTGAGTTTATAATTTATTGACTAATTAATTATTTTATTCTAATAGGGTCTAAACATTTCAATGTTTTCTAGGCCACCTAGATTTATTGACTCATGTTTTTATTCATGTGAAGTGCCCTTCAAGACACACCTCTGTGCTCCAAGGGTGCCACTCGTCTTTGACTAGTTTTGGAAGTTTTTATGACCCTTGGAGTCAATAATCCATTCGATCTACCTTGTGAGAGACTAAGGGTTGTATAAGTATTAAGGAATCTACCTTATTGCATGTGCCTTGAAATTATTCATGAGTGATTGTCTTAGTCTTCCCTCATGACATCATGATCCTTTCAGAACATGGTAATCATTAACCATGTGTTTAGGTCACTGAGGGAGAGATAGTAGGTTGTGACAGGGACACTGTCACACCTCTCCCTAAATGTTTGGGTCCTGTGGATGTCCCCTTTACTTCTTATGTGAGTCAGATTAGAAAGCATCGTCAAGCCTGCATCCACTGACAAAAATAGTATCAAAATCCATATATATAAATCAATCGTATATCACATGTGCGTAAAATTAAATACTAAAAAAAAATGAAATCCATTCCCTGACTGAATCCGTCCAAGGAAGTCCATTGATGCCATCAACATCCATAACCTGTCATATGTCCTACTCACTCAGGACAACTTGTCAATAATATATGTCAATACATATACGTATGAAATAACATTAAGTCACAATACACCATCATCATCATATATAACTCATAATCGAAATGAAATCATAATTTACCATAACCAGATCACTTTCACGCAAGTGTCCTCAAAGAATATGTCAATATAAGGATGATCAATAAAATGAGATGTTACATACACCCCTCTTGTTTTAAACTTCATCCTGAAGTCTGTACAGTATATAAATGCAAGTAAATAAATGTATCTGACATAGATATACATATCTAATCTATCAAACAAGTAAGGAAACTATTGAAACATCTCATATGTGTCCTCCCGAGTAGATGAGTGTGGAGTATAGTTGTTCCATTGGAACTTGACCCTATCAACTATTTGACGTCATAGTTGTCAAGTGCGATGGTCCAAAATGTGGATTGGCTCCACCATGAGAGTACTCTCATCCGACACCTACAAATAACTCATGAAATAACATGTGACAAACCACTAATATAATGTCGTAAAAGAAATAAATGAAATACATAGTGCATACGCCTTAAAGAATTAAGCAAGGCTAGTCAATAAGCCATGAGTCATTTCTTTTCCACAACCTAGAAAGGTTCCACAAACCTAGGAGATAGTTTGGAACCCTTTCCAAACTTGATCAAATTATTATGTAGTTTTACTCACAAGAAAACTTTGTCACCGACCTCATAACTGTGATCAATGTGATGTGCATTAGCATACCTCTTTTGTCGATCTTGCACTTATTTAATCCTATGTCTTATCGATTGCATTTTTTCTTTCATTTATTGGATCACTTCTGGTCCCACAAATACCCTATCCTCAAGTCGATCCCAACTCAACGACGTTCGACACAGTCACCCTTAAATAAATTCAAAATGTGTTATCTTTACCGTACTCTGCTAATTGTTTTTATATGCAAACTCTACTAAAGGAAAAATTCATCCCAATGCTTATGTTGATCCATCACGTACATCTAAAGCATATTATCTAAGATCTGGGTTTTTCTTTCCATTTGTGCATCTGTTTCAGGATGATATGTTGTACTAAGATTCAATTGTGTTCCCAAAGCCTCTTGGAAACTAGTCCAAAATTGTAATATGCAAGATATAAAAAGTATGCAGAACATAAATAAATAGCTAAAAATGGAAGACAGATGAAAATATAATCATAACAACACCACAATAATACCAAAATGATGCCGGAATAATACTAGAAAGAACACTTTGATTACTGAGAGAAATGTTCACTTGCCTCTTCGAGGGGGCAACTTCCAACAGAGTAGAGCTCTATTACAATAATATCCAAGACAAAAGTCCTCATACCCTTGAATCCTATTTATACTAAATATGTCTATCAAAAGAACCATCTAGAGGAATATCCTTCTAGAAGCGGAAGCTTCTATTAGGTCTTCTTACATTGGACTTATTCTTCCTTATTGCTAAGCCTTATTAATACTGACCTTTATTACATGGAAATATATTATTCTACGTATGTGAGGGGTTAGGTCCCTAACATGTCCTCCCCCTTAAAAACAACCTTGTCCTCAAGGCTCGAGATGAGGAAATTATTGCAGAATGGTAGTTGGTTCCCAAGTGGCATTTGTTGGAGTTGTATCTTTCCACTAGACTAAAACTTCCTTGATGGTTCGCTGACGGAGACGATGCTCACACTGGTCCAAAACTGCTTGTAGTTGTAGCCAAATGGAGCCTTCTTCGTCCAACTCGAGAAGGTTGGTTTGAGTTTGGTACTTAGTTCCAATCACCTTCTTTGAGCAGGAAACATGGAAAACAAGATAGAGCTTAGAATGACTGGGCAAAGCTAATTGATAGGCCACCTGTCCCACACGCTTGAGAATGGTATAAGGACCATAAAATTTGGGCGCCATTTTCTGACAATGGTCAGCCTTGAAGGAGTTTTGCTTGTAAGGTTGCAGTCGATGAAACACCTGATCTACTTATGCAAATTGACGTTCAGAGTGACCTTGATCTGCTTGTTGCTTCATGCGATTCTGGGCCATGACCAAATTCTATTTGAGGGTACGTAGAATAGCCTCTCGAATTGTAAGCGCTCGGTCAACTGCCTAGACCTTCGAGACACCTGGCAAGTATGAGAGAACTGAAGGTGGCTTTTGTCCATATACTACTTCAAAAGGAGACAAGCGGGTAACTATATGGTAAGAAGTGTTGTACCACCATTCAACTAGTGGCAACCATTGAGCCCACTGATTTTGCCTTTCTAATGCAAAACACCTCAATTATGTTTCCAAACACTTGTTGACAACTTCAATTTGACCATCAGTCTCGGGATGATAAGTTGTGCTGAGATGAAATTGGGTGCCTTGTAGCTTGAACAGTTCTTGCCAAAAATTGTTGGTGAAAGTTGGGTCGCGATAAGAAACAATAGAATGAGGCATGCCATGAAGCTTGAAGACCTAATCCATGAAAAATTGAGCCACAATGGAGGTTGTAAATGGGTGTTGAAGAGCACATAAATGAGCATACTTGGAAAGACGATCAACTACCACCATGATGACTAATTTATTTCCCAATTTAGGTAAGCATACAATAAAATCTATAAAGATATCCCGCCAAATAGTAGGTGGAATCAAAAGCAGTTGTAGTGTGCTAGGAGATTTGACTGTTTCGCCCTTGTTGTGTTGACAAACATCACATTCAACCACAAAATTGCGAACGTCCCATTTCATACAATCCCAGAAAAAGAACATTTGACTCGATCATAGGTTTTGGTAAACTCTGAGTGCCCAGCGGTGGGTGTAGCATGAAGCTCAGAAACTACCGTGGATTTAAGTTTTGACTGTTTACTTAAATACAAACGGCCTTTGTATCAAACCTCATTATTGAGCCAAAAGTACCCTAAGGAGACTAGAGAATTGGCCTGCAATTGTTGTATCAGATGCGAACTTTTGGGATCGTGTAGCCATTCTTGGCGAACAACTTGGAGCCAATCTGGTACAATGAAGGAAAGAGAAAAAATAGACCCTTCATCTTCATATTTTCTGGAAAGTGCAACAACAACCACTATGTCTTTACCTTTCTTGTAAATGATCTCATAATCATATCCGAAGAGCTTAGTCACCCATTTTTGTTGCTCTGGGAGGAAAGGCATTGTTCCATAAAATACTTGAGGCTTTGATGATCTGTCTTAATTTGGAAGTGTTGCCCCAATAGATAAGGGCGCCAAAGATCCACAACATGCAGAATAGTCAACATTTCCTTTTCATAGATTGATTTGCCCAAATGTCGCTCTGACAATTGTTTGCTGGTAAAGGCCAAAGGCCGACCCTCTTGCATAAGGACTGCACCAATTCCTTTTCCGGAAGCATCACATTATAGGACAAAGGTCTTTGTGAAATGAGGAAGAGCCAGGACTGGAATGGTGCACATGGCCATCTTCAAGGTTTGAAAAGCCTGAGCAGCTGTTGGAGTCCAAGTGAAAGAATTCTTTTTAAGGAGAGCAGTGAGAGGTGGCACAATCTTTCCATAATTCTTAACAAACTTGCGATAATAACCTGTTAAACCCAGAAATCCACACAAGCTTTTGAGAGTCTTTGGGTGAGGCCAATCTTTCATAGCTTCAATCTTTTTAGGATCCACCCTGACACCGGCCTTGCCAACAGGATGACCCAAGTACTCGACTTTTGAGGCGCCAAAAGCACATTTGTATTGTTTGAGGAAAAGTTGGTGCTGAGAGAGTAGATGGAGAACTCGATCCACATGAGCAAGATGGGCTATCTAGGTTTTACTATAGATGATGATACCATCAAAGGAAACTAAGACAAAATGATGGAGAAAAGGATGGAAGACATGATTCGTGAGGCTTTGGAAAGTGGAGGGAGCATTACAAAAGCCAAAGGGCATGACTAAAAACTCATAGAGGCCCTCATGAGTTCTAAATGCAGTCTTAGGAATGTTTACCTCGTTCATACAGATCTGGTGGTAGCGAGATCGAAGATCAAGTTTGGTAAAGAATTGGGCACCACTCAATTCATCCAAGAGGTCATCAATGAGAGGAAGGAGAAATTTGTCTTTAATGGTGAGTTTGTTGAGGGTGTGGAAGTCATAACACATGCGCCAAGAAACTTCTTTCTTAAGGACCATGACCATAGGAGAAGACTAGGGGCTCGTACCAGAGCAGATAACACATGTATTGAGCAACTCTTGAACAATTTTCTTAATTTCTTTTTTTTGGGAAAAGGGATGACGATATGGACGAATATTGGGAGGAAGGCTTCCTAGGACAAGGGGAATGGAATGATCATGAACACCAAGGGAAGGAGGGAGTCCATGGGGAGTGGAAAAAACCACTTGATGTTTAGAGATGATGGATTGGAGGTCCTACGACACATAGGTTGTCTTAGTGGCTTGTATGGCATGGAGTTGGGCAATAATGCAAGAATGACCCTTTTTTAGCATCTTTTCCATGCG
>CBVK0100604308.1:0-39696 GCA_900067695.1 Picea abies | reverse complement strand
GAGATATCTAGGGTCTTCAATGCTTGGTCCCAGACCAAGACTCTCATGCCCCAGGCATGATTACCCTGGACCCAGTCCAGGAGCCCTAGACATTTGTCTGGGGTCTTTATCAATTTGGTCCCAGACCACATACCCCAGGAGTGCACTGGGGGCCCTAGATCTCGTCTAGGGTCTTAGCCATCCTCCAGGAGAATGGTTCTCGCTGCTGCATGTAAATTTAACACTTACCATCTATGCAACGTCGCTAATGTTCAATAGCTTGTCCAATTGGATAGAGTTCCTTATTGTATGTTGAGTAATGCTTCACTACATTATTTTATGTCTCGAAATGGTAGACATTGGGATAGCCTTGCTATGTAAGAACCATTGTCATTGCATGGTTTGAGGCTTTGATCTACATTAGTATTGTGCTTATGTCATCACAAGACATTATTATACTCTATTAGTGAGTGTTGCACTCTCAAAACCCTGCCCAAAACCTCTCTCAATCAAGCATCTCAAGATGACCTGATCATGTTACTAGTGAGTGGTGCTCTCTAATACCTCTGTGTGAAGTCCTAAGGAGGATTGTATAGGAAGGCGGTTCGTCTTCCCTATTGGTGTTGGGATGTAAATCAAATGCTGACATTGGTCGGAATGTTCATAGAGTTAATGTTGCTTAGTTAGTCAATGCCAATGTTATTGTCAATTGATCAATGTTGGTGTCATGTTCTTATCATGGAGTATTGACCTAAATTGTTGTGAGACCACCTGATTGGATGAATTTCAGGGTTAAATTTTTTTTTTTAACATAAATGGTTATATTTATATTATTAAAAATGTTGCAGCCGCACTGTTCAGCATGAAATTACATATCAAATACATATTCTTTGAAATAGCCTCAAACAAGTTCAAAATTTGTACTGGACAGTCTATGACAACATATTCAAATTCAAAAAGATATTCCTGCCTTATCTTATATGGATATACTCCTATGTAATCACATAATAATAAGCAAACATTGAAAAACATCAAACATAGCTAAAGAGAGTGCCCGATTCAAGACAACTTCAGTTTCGTATTGACTTGGTTCAGCTCCACCGGTTCCATTTTCATATCCATCAGATGCTACTAAATTGTTTCTCCCTCCATATTTCCTGAGGAAACTATTGACAAATGTGCCATATTTTGACGGCTAACTATATTAGCAACCGTGTTCTTAAGAGCAGTGCATTCACCTTACAACTGTTGAATTTTAATGATGATCCGGGATTGGGATAAATTGCAGGGTGAGAAAACACTAAGAAAAATCAACAACAACTCGGCGATTTGCATCTTTTATTGCTGCACAATTTCCATGAATAGTGCAATTTCGGCATCAGTGTTAGCCTCCCGTGTTTTCACTTGTGCTTCTACAGTGGTAATGGTTGCTTTTCTCCCCGAGATAATGGCTTCTTGGCTTCTAAGGGTTCTCTTTATGTCAACCAACTCACAAATGGGGCAATGGCCTGCCGCCTACATGCCTGTGAGCCATTAACAACTCCAACCTCATGCCCTGTATCCATTGTCCTCCTACCGCTCCTTGACTTCTCAAATTAACTTCAAATGCGCTTAAAACAAAGAATTGCACAAAGACCCAAAGTCAATACACCCCCAAACTGAGCACTTGAAAGTATTCTAACCCACCTATGGGGAAGAACAAAACTTGGCTACCATCCGCTCTGTTAATGTTGCCCAAAAGGTGTTGCCTCATAAGATGAAGCCCCACAATAATACAACCAGCCCAATGATCACTGCCCACACCAAATTCTTCAAGACAAACAAAATGAAATAACCAATACCTTGAGGGATTCATAAGCATATGAAGAAGTTCCAAGCAGAGAAAGTCCCAGGATTGTAGTTGAGAAACAAACACTTGGAGCACATGAAACTTCAAATCGCCATAAATCCTTGCTATGATCCCACCTGCAATAGAGATTATGAGGGGAGGTGATTGATAACACCTCCCCATTGAATGCATTGTGTGCGAAATGGTGTCAATGCTCTCCTCCATAAATTGAACTCTTTGGTTGATAGCATGCGATTTGACACATTGTATGCTCAACAAACGTATCACTTCCCTTAAATAAATTCCAATGTGGTTAGAGGGGATAGATAACATAATGCCCCAATTTTTTATTTTAATTTTGCACTTATACATGAGATTAGGGGATGAGGAACCATGCTTGTCCAGTTTTGTCTCTAAAGGAACCATGTTCTAGCTTGCTCGCTTCATTAGCTAGCTTATCCGCTTGCTAGTTGTGTGATCTCAGCACATTGAAGAACTTGACCTCCCCTTGCCACTTCTTTGTTTATCCTGTGAAATATTCTTGTTAACACTATGTTTGTGACCAAAATTTTGGCGCATAGACCTGATTATCAGTTCCAACTCTCCAATGACAATTACTCTCCTATGTTCCCTGTTGTCTGTAATCCGCAAACCTTGAAATAGGGCGAGAGATTCGGCCTGATTGTTGGTGGATTTCCCAGACCCCATACAAAGGAGTTTTCCTCTTTTCCTTCGGGATCAATAATGATCCCTCCCACTCCTGCCACCCTGGGTTAAATCTTAAATAAAGGAAAAATTGGACAAAACATTGGTAGCTAATGGTCATTGTGGAAGAGACAAATAAGAAGATTGAAGTTCGTATGGATAACCAAACATTGAATGGGGTCACCAAGAGTGGCCACTGGTTCCCTTCTCGATATCCTTTATGCAGGATGTTTGGAGAAGGTTGTAGGCCATTGGGTGTTTTCTATGGATTTGGTGGGTATAATCCAGTCATTATTGCACTGGAATATTGACCACCCAAGTTTACAGAATAGGTTAATTATGTTTACACGGAAATTTCTATTTGGGTTGATGAGCACATCAGTGACTGTTTGCAGAAAAAGTGGCCTGTGTTTGAATTCAAAAAAGTTGCTTTGATACGGGGATACCCAAAAACCATGGAATGTGACATAGTTGCAAGAGTTTCTAGGGTTGGGTAGCTATAAATAGAAAATCTATTTAGAATTATGCACAAATTCTTGGAGCATTCTAGGTGCCACTAAAGGAAGGAGTTTCATAGGAATGGGAAATCTATAAATTTTGATGTTTAATTTATTGGTGATCTTAAATACCCATAATTTGAAATTACTTAACTGAGATAAAAGGTTTCATGTATATATTGATGCTTCATTGTTTTCTATTTGTTATGTGTTGGCCTAGCCTAGTTGGGAAAAATTGGACCACTCTATGTATGTTGCAAGTTGACTCTGGTAGAGAGTATGCACTATGCCACAGAGAGAAAGGCTTGGTATGGTTTAAACTTATGCAGAAGTTCTTTTATTATTTGTTAAGTAACCCTTTCAGTTTTTATGTTGATGACAAGCATTGATATCAAATCAATAAATTGACATTGCAAACCAGTTGATGTTTGTGGCACGTCTATAGTTGTTGCCATTTATAAATTGCTTACTCAGTTTGTCTCGAGATTGTCAGCTAATGGTGAAACAAATATAGCGCATAGTGATCAAAGTATTTCTTTGTGTTGATTTTTCAATAGGCAAGGTTTAAGCATGGAGTTCATTCCATTTTATCATTTTACTTAAACCTTAAACAATTGTGTTGCAACAACCAAGATCACAAGAAGAAACACCATGCACAAGTACACAAGAAGTATCCTGGGAAACCCTTCTCAACAAGGGAAGAAAACCCAGCCAATCCTTTGCTATATTCTTCAAGAGAAAGACCTCCACCACCAAGAAAACCTAGCACACAAAAGGGTGCTTACAAACCCTAGAAGACTAGCGCCCAAGAGAGGTGCACACTTTTCCCAAGAAGATGTACTTGCTGAAATTTCTAAACACACACAAAAGATATGATTCCTCAATGGGGAATTTACCTTTACTTATATTAGACTTGGCCTGTCAATAGAAGTGTCTATTGGCACAATAGGGCCGACCTCTCTAGCTCACAATATAATTAATAATAACTAGATTAATTATCTTTTACATTAATTATCTATTACATTAAGGTGGGGCCAACTTGTACCCTTTACATTACAATTAGGGTTACAGGTAGGTCCGACTCTTGAACAATATAGCAAGGGATTGCATACACCCACTAGTGCTCAACCACTAGGGGCACATCCATAGGGATGTCCATATCTCTATCTCACTGCATCTCACAGGAGAACCACACTCACTAGTGCTCAGCCACTAGGATCACGTTCACTTGTGCTCATCCACAGGCACGTCCGATTCAACAGATCTTCTTTCCCACTGCACTACACAGGAGAGTCATATGGAGTTTCATCATCTCAACTCTCTGCTCCGAGGAGGCTAATACATCGTTTTCATCTCTGTCTCATAACGATGCACCCAACTCATGGGAATTCACACGTTCACCTTGTGCTTAGCCATAGGCATGTCCAACTCAACAGATCTATTTTCTCACTGCATTACACAGGAGAATCATTTGGGGTTCTTCTCAACTCTCAGTAAGGAGGAGGCCATTGCTACGTTCCAGCTCTGTCTCAGATAGGAACCACACACCCAACTCATGGGCTCTCTCTCAGGACGACTCAATCAGTCTGTGTCCTGGAGGATGTCTCACGCAGCTGTAATCATCAACACTTTGTAGGGGTTGATGTAGGAGTTAGGAATGGAGTCAGAGAAGGTAGACAAAATAGGGTTAGTGGAACCAAATTCCAGACTTCACAGTGTTGGTAGGTGGTTTCTTTTTGCCATGTCTTTGATTGATAGGCATACAAATGAACAATCATTCCACAGCTTAGTATTGGGGTACTTTTGGGAAATTGGCAGAGTTGTATTAGTTTAATAGCGCATGTTTCATTTTGAAGATTGTAGGCTATGTTACAGGTGTTTGAACAAATGTCAGTAGTATTTCCAATGATGTGGTGAAACTGATATGGACATTGTTGATGGTATCAATTTAAGGTAGAACACCAAGGTGGCAGAATGGTTAGTAGATATGTACTTTTTCCTAGACCTTGGAGGTGCCAATAACTCCTCCAGGGAGGTGGTCAATCTAGGGGTGTAGCCCAGCAAGGACATGGGAAGTGCTTGCATGGCCATCCCAAGGAAGGGCTTAGGAATAGAATCAAAATTCCTCCAGAAGTTGGTAAAACGGGACATTTTCTCAAAGAAAACAAGTGATGCTAAATAGGGGAAGTTGGGAATACGCACTTTCCTGTCAACTGAGTTCATCATACTTCACCCGGTTTTGGGATATTACTACATCACATTTTAACATTTTGGCTTTTTCTGAATTGACATTTTAAGTTTTTAACAAATTTGGGTATATGCTTAGAATAGGGAGAGCATTGTTTACATTACTCTAGAAAAAAAGGTCAACAGTGATGCTTCTGATGGATTTTCATTGAAGTGGTCTTCAGAATGAGTTCCTGGCTCTATCTTAATTGCATAAATGCACTGGAAACCAGTGCATGGTATTTAGTTTAGTTGTTTTATTTGGACGTGTTGCAAGCTGACATTACTGCTATACAAGTTGTGTATCAGCTTATTATGTAACAACTATGCCAAGAGAATTTGAAATTCTTGCTCTTCACCTATATCTTATCAGTTCAGTATGTACTATGACATACCTGTTTCACTGAAAATAAATTCTGATAGCAAAGCAATGCGTGTGAGTGCGCCACTGTTGCTGATAATTTGGCTGAAACTTAGATGAATTTTAAGGTAATGAGCTCAATTATTGCTGTTGACATGATTAGAAATTGCAACAAGATTATGGAATCTGGACTAATCTACCTTTCAGCATTTCAGAATTCGTTCATTTTCAGTTTTTCAAGAGGTCTTTTTATATCAGAAGAAACGTTTTTTTTTTTCCATTTTACTGTCTCATAACCTTTCCATCTTATATGCAGGTGCGAGTATTTACAGCTGAGAAAGTTCACGAAGATCTGCAACATGCATTGCATGATTATGTTTGTGCATCTGTTGGTATAAGCAGCAAAGGGAAATTACTTGTGCCAAAGCTGCTTCACTGTTTTGCAAAGGGGGTGATTGAGGAGAATGAGCTAGTAGATTGGATATGTCAGTTTCTTTCTCCATCCCAGGCAGCTGTGGTGCAAAATTGCATTACGCAGAGAAGGCAACGGTTCCTTGGCTCTCGGAGTTATGCCATAGCACCATTTGATTCAAGGTTTCGCTACTTATTCTTGCCTGAAAATTCGAACTGAGATATGGTTTGAGCAAAGTTTTTTTGTTTGGATAGTGTTCACTGTTCATCTTTTTTCCAAGCATTAATCCCTTGAAGAAACAATCACGAAAAAAATGGAGATCTTTGAACTAGCAGTTTAAAACAAGGAGGCTATGGACAGGAGAGGATGTGATAAATCTTGATCACATGTTTCCGCTTGTGGTGATCCATTACCAAGTTCGCTGTGACAGTGTGATGCAGAGGAGCAGGGATGAATAGACTAGGATGGTTTTCTTTCTTCTTGGTATGTGAGCAAAGGTATGATAGGTTCCTTGGGTGCCTGCTCATGGCTGTCTGTATGTATCAACTCCAGATGTAGCTGTAGCTGTTTGTATAAATTGTGTTTGTTTGTAATCCATGTGAATAAATGTCTTTCATATTCTCTGTAACGTATTCTTTTGGAGATCCTGTTCCTAGACGGGAACTCTGTGGTGTTGTACACGCCATCAAAACAGTGTTGTACATGTCAAGATGTGTCAATCTGTGAGAAATGTACAACTGCGTTTGTGTATATAGTTATACACAATAAAATGAGTCTCCGGGCATTTCTGCTTTTTTCGAGAAGTTACCATGAAGCAAAGAACCTATGATTCTGAAAATGGATCTGATTGACATGTTAGTAATCTTGCCTATTCTCATATTCATTATTGTGCAAGGCACAACTGCCATTTGCTTGCTCGTCGAATGTGAGATAAAAAGAAAATTTGAAATTATAAAAAGTGCTTTCTAATAGGACCATGATAACTTCTGATATTATAAATGTGAAGCATCCAAGTTACTTGTAACGCCAAATGTATTTAACTTTCACTTCGAGAGATGTTCGGAGAGGCTTTTGCAAGGGGAAAGGTTTTCCTTAAAATGGAACTTTATGGAAAGAGAAGAGATGGATCCACGGGGGAATTAACTTTTCAGAGTCCTGCTACTGGGTGGCTTTGGGATTCAATTCCTGTTTCAGATACTAAAAGCTTTAATACCCTTCAAAGATTAATGTTGGCCATGCATGGATATTTTTGGTAGCAAGATGTTCGGATTCTTCACGAGGTTCGCACTATGGGTGCCATACACTCTGCTTCCGCTCTTTTGAGAGAATAGTGGAATAGGTAGCCTATGAAAAAGGGAGCAAGTGATCCTATGACTTCCCAATTACGGGTTATATAAACATAAATGTGTTAGACAGTTGAAAATTTGGAGGGAATGATGGAGAGTGGAATGAGAAAATTGATGTTGTGGATGGATGGTCACTGCCTTTGACAAACTCCGAAGAGTTCATACCAAATCCCTTACTTCCCTTTCCAACAAAATTCATTTTTCCTGTCAAAGGTTTCAGTCGTCCTTAAAAGGGACCAACATCTAAAAATGCTCCGTGGCTAAAGCCTAAGACCTTTCACATGTACTTGTATGGGTAATGTCTTTCTCAAAATGGCAAGCATCTCAATCTCCATATTCACCACTTTGCATAAAGATCTGAAAGTTTCACTAATCTTCCAACATATATTTATGTTTGTGTTATGCATAGATACTAGGTTTATGCATCTGAAAATTTAGGAAAATATCTTTATAGCTATTATAGATGCATGCCACATTAATAAATTATTTTTGGATGTACTTGTTCTTACATATCATAAATCCATTGGCTATTGACGTTTACACTGTTACAGTAGTTATTATGATTTCATATCGCAAGATGGAGCTATTTGCATGGCTTTTACATGGATTTTATGGTACACTACAATGTGTTTTTTCACTGTGAAAGTGGATATTATTTAAACAAAAAACATTACAAAGCTGGCTGAGGTGCTACTTGAAATTAAGAGACAAGCTAAACCTATTCTATAGTATGCAATCTAGGGAGTATCACACGCTCGGTATCAACTTCTCTGAATTAAATATAAAAAGCTCTCTTTTTAGTTGTTTTTAGAACTCTTGTGAAAAATTAAATAGCCATAGCTATCCCCAAAGTCATTGGCAAAGAATATCTTCAGCACTGGCCCAAAGACCTTCTGCTAGTAGTGTAGATTCAGTTGTCCAAATTGATGAAGTCCAGATGAAGCAAGATGAAAATCCTTGGAGAAGCAACGAGAGGCAACTATTTTTTTGAGAAAGTGCTCTGTAAACCTCTCCAGAACTTGCTGGGTATGGATTTCTAGTTAATGTAGGTTGCGACTAATTTTCCTGTTCATTCCCAAGCTTTCTCTGGATGAAGAACCATATTTGCAAAGAAGGTTCTGTTACAGGATCTCCAAAAGGTATAAATGAGGGTCCTGACTGAGATTTGAGCAAGCCATCAAACTTAATGAAGATTATAAATTTCTCATTCAGCATCCACCACAACTGATTTAGACAAGACTACCAATATGTTGACCAATCTAAAGCTCTTGCTTGAATCACGAGTCCAATTCAAATCTTTCTAGTGATTTTCCCCATAGCCACTTGCACCATTCCTGAACCCACAAATTTGGGTCACCAGAAGTGCCTTGTTTTGCCACCTTTCCACTGTTTCAGTGCAATAAAAGGTCCTGTAGGCCAAATGCTAATGGACAAAATTTTCTCTTTCTTTTGGCCTAACATGTTTCTACCAGATTTTGGATTTTTAATGGTTATGATCCCAAAGGTACCCAACTTGTTTCTTGAGAGGTTCTTCATCTATAATTCCTTCCACAAGATCTATGAAAAGTAGGATTAGTCTAGACTGTTGATCCGAATTAGATCTGCATGACAATGCAATTGGCTATCAGCTCAGGTTCAACGAGGATTGGCACAGACAATGTTCAAGGCTATGGACGAGGTAGGAGACAACGTTGATGGTATGAAGGGTGACCATTGTCCACACCTGCATTAATATAATACTCTCAATGTATGCATAGGGAATGCAAGTGAATGAAAAGGTGTATTGAAAAAAAAAGGTGAAAAGAAAAAAAGAAAAAAAAATTGTGTATTAAAAAATAAAAACATGAGACACTATCCCTCAAATGCAATTGGAAAAAGACAAGTGCAGAGAATCATGTTGAACTCGGGGAAGTTGAATTGTTGGGGATGCTTGGCCTTCCAGCTTCAACTCCCTCTGAGCTATTCTCCTATTTACTCTTGTATCACAAAGGAAGAGGGGCTTTCTGGTTGAGGATGAGAGGATTTGTTGCTCAAATTCCCATGTGAAGACTGAGATTGGACTGGAGAGCTTGAGGGCACTGTAACCTACACATTGCTGAAAAAAAAAGAACCCGGCCAAAGCCAAATGAACGTTGGTTTTTCCATTTGGGTTTCTAGGGTAAATATGGTGCTCATGTGTGATGGATTTTCTCCGTGTTGTTTTAATGCTGAGTTAGTTTTACATCTGAGTTTAAATGGAAGCAACTATGTATTTTAATCGTTGCCTAGTTAATCCAATGGGGTGAGAATTCATTCTGTATAACAACTTTGTGTTTTGCTTCATAGATTCATTCTCCCTAGTATTTAAAGAGTAGCCACAACTCTTTATCCTCCACCGTTGGTTTATTTTTGAGATTGGAGATCTATGGTCGCCATTATTTATCTGTTGCACTATTCTAGATACTTACTAACTTCTATCCAACAAAAATTGGGTGATTGTTGAGGCCATACAACAACTATCACTTTCACATCTATCAATTGTCCTTACCTCCATGTGGGATTGGGATTTGGATGAAGGTTTTCGACTTTAACATTTTCCAATCCTATGTTCCCTTGGGGTTCATACCCATAAACTTCCCCTACGAAGACTTCAAGCCTTGGCCCAATTGAGAATATGGATCGACTCTCAAAAGGCTTCGTTGAATAGTCTACAATGTCCTTACCTCCATGTGGGATTGGGATTTGGATGAAGGTTTTCGACTTGACATTTTCCAATCCTATGTTCCCTTGGGGTTCATACCCATAAACTTCCCTTAGGAAGACTTCAAGCCTTGGCCCAATTGAGAATATGGATTGACCCTTAAAAGTCAATCCATATTGAGAACCCAGTTGAATAGTCTACAATGTCCTCCTCCATCTCCAAATCACGCCCATCCAAGAGATCATGTTCTTTTGAATATATATAAATTCTTGATGATATTTTCTTTTTTTAGTTTCTCTACTTGTTATATTCATTATTAATTGAGCTAATCATTTGATCATTGTATAAAATAATTACCTATATTTACTTAATTTACATTATATTCGTGAAAAATAGACATATTTTTCTTTTGTTGATGCTAATGGATATGGTGCAATACATGGGGAATTAAGTGGAAAAAACATGTCCTTTGCATATCATCAATGTCATGTAAAGATAATTTTTTTGTTTGATATTACATCTATTTTGACCTATCTAACAACCAATATTTTGACCCTACGTTCGACCATTATGAATGTGTATATCAACTTGTGTTTCAACCATAATTTGAACTTCGATATTGACCATTATTTTGAAACTTACGAACACTTGCATGACGTTGATGGTCAAAAAAGTGTCAATGGGGTGTGAAGAAACATGTGCGTGTTCTTAGAAACACGTGTATTCTTAGAAACGTGCATGTGTATCTTAGAAATGTGCACGTGTTCCTAATCCTATGGCATCGATGTTCACTGAACCGCCACACACACTTGCCAACTCAAAATTTTTAGGAACATGTGCACATTCCTAAGCAGGAGCACACACGCGCATAGGAACGTGTCTGCATTCCTAAGCAAGAGCATGTGCATGTTCCTGTTACATCCTTGTGAAGTCTCTAAAGAACAGACCAAAAACAACTCAAATTTTTTGGTCAAGGGATTTCTCCCTCGAAACCTAAACAGGGGGGGTCTAGTCACCCCCCCATTGCACTGACACAATGAACAACACGTTTATCGTTTCCAAGACCCCGGGACAAATACCTATTTCTCAAAATCACCTAATGGCACCAACATCCCCAACCATAGGCCGGGATACCCTCAAGGGGCTATGTGTGGTTGTTTTAGGTATCCTTCTTAGCCTTGGATGGCTAGAAGCTTACTTTAGGGCCTAAGGTTGAAGTTTCGTCCCTAACCATGTGCAAGTTCCTGAGACCCATACCTAGTGCTAAAATATACTAATGGTACCTATATACCTAGCTGGAGGCAAAGGAGATGTCATCAAGAGGTCATTTGTGGTGGTTCAAGGTGTCATTATTGGCCCCAGAGGTCTAGAAGCTTCCTTTAGGGCCTAACTCTTGGGTTTGTTCCCCTTATCTAGGGTCTAGAGACTTATACTTAATGTTCAAAAACTCATAATGTTAACTACCACCATCCGGAGACCAAGGATACCCTTGGAAAGATCCTTTGTGGTGGTTCAACTCGTTATTGTTGGCCCTAGATGCTTAGAAGCTTCCTCTAGGACCCAAGGCCTAGGTTTCCTCTCTCGATCATGTCTAAATACTCAAGACCCATACACAGTGCCTAAAATCTCTTGATAATTCCCATATCCCCACTTGAAGGTGAAAGATCTCCTGGAGAGGTCATCTATGATTGTTTGTGGTGTCATTCATGACCCTTGAGCCCTAGAAACTTCCTAAAACCTTGAGAGGCTAGGTGTGGTGGTTTGAGATGTCTTATTTGGCCCTAGATTTCTAGAAGCTTTGTACTTCGATTAAGGTTTGGGTTCCCCCCTTTGACCACGTGAAGGCCTTGAGATCCATAGCTAGTGCTCAAAACCTTGTGAGGGAACTAATATATTTTCTTATAAGCCAATGATACCCTCCAAGGGTCATGTGGTGCCTTAGACAAAGCCCCATGTTATGTATAAAACCCCTTATTAAGATTCTTATTGAATTATTACATTTCTAGTGTTATATTTGTTTGTAGGTTAGAAACCTTCATTGCACATTTTCATTATAATTGTACCCATTGTCTTCTATACACACACACAAACACACACACACACCAATGAGACCTAGTATTAGAATCTCATCTCATCTCATATTGTATTCTGAATTGGATATATTGTAAAAGTAGGTTTCCCCCTCGAAGTGGACTATATTCTTTGGATTTTTATCATTTTTAAGGCATTGGATCATAACATTTGGTTTCAGAGCATTGATTCTAGGATTTTTCTTCTTCAAGCAAGTCCTATTGGAATTTTCGCTATAACTTTTTTTTTTGGTCCATTTCAAACATCACAAATTCAAGGTTACTTAGATGGCATACCCAAGTAACTATGGTAAAAATTCCAGGTTCTAGTTCGTTATACTTTAGGAGATATATTATGTGGAAGATAGGGTTTTTGACTCATCCTAAATTCAATTTTAAACGAGTCATCTTGGGATTTTCTTTATAACTTTTTTTTCTTGGAGGTTTCAGTGAGCGGAATTTTGTGGAGACTGGGGAGACATCTCCTCGTACAAGTGGTCCAAATTTCAGATTATGGTTCGCTAGACTTTCAGATATATGGTCCATGTAAGACAAGGCTTGTGACTAATCTTGAAATCAGTTTTAAAAGAGTCAATTAACATTTTCGCTGTCACTTTTTTTTTCTGTGAAGTTTTAGACTTTGAAATTTTCAGACTCTCAAGGAGACATAATGAATTACATGTGCCAATTTTTCATATTTTGAAACATTATAATTTGTGAGATATATCTCGTGGAAATTGGGGTTGTTTACTAATTCTGAAATTAATCTTAAACAACAAATTTTGGTATTTTTGCAGTAACTTTTATTAGTGAAGGTTCAGATTGTGAAGTTTTCAAGAATTTAAAAATTCATATCATAGAACTACACGCTGAAATTGTAAACTTAGAAGGGTTCAAAGTTCAAAGATATATCAGGACAAAGGTCAACCATCCATACACATTTCGAATTAAGGGCTTGAAAGGTAAGCAACTTACAATTGGCATAACTTTTGATTGAAATATTTGTTTTTGGTGATTCAAAATTTGCGACAAAGAGAAAATAGAGGAGTATTAGTATTTTAATCCCACGTGGCTCCAAAATAGGTTTCAACACCAAAGATACCTCCAGAAACCTCACATGGGATGTGAGAAGAAAATGAAGATTTCAAAAACAAATTGTCCCAATTAAAGAACCAAGTTGATGAAATGAGTGGTAGTATGTTGAAACTAGTGGATTTATCACGTTCTTGAGAATCCCTAAAAAATGAAATAAAATATGAAACAAAAAATAAGATGGATGAAAATAAGAAAGATATGGAAAAGAAGATGGAAGATAAGATGAATGAAATTAGGAACATATGGTAAAAAAGATGAATGAAAATCAGGAACATACAGAAAAAAAGATGAATGAAGATAGTGCACACATGGAAAATAAGATAGATAAGAAAATGGATGACATGAAAAATAAGATGGATGAAAATAAATAAGAAATACAAAATTCCATGAAAGAATTGCAAAATTCCATGTCTTTCATGATTTTTCATGCTCTAGATGAGATACTCCCTAAAGGAGATCTCAAAATACAAGGAAATCATGAAAATAAGGAGAACACGATTACTGAGACGTATTTTGTCACTTTTGGAGAGCACAAATTATGAATCTCAAAATCATGATCATTCATTACTCTAAGAGCCACATTATCAAAGCTGCAAGTTGACACCAAGGAACTACTTCATTCTGAAGATCGATATGAGGAAGTTTGATGGTAAAAATCTTATAACATGGATATTCCAGATGGAGCAATTCTTTGATTTACACCAAACACCAAGCTTACAACATGTACCTATTGCATCCTTGTATTAGAAAATGATCAATTTGTTTGGTATCAATGGTTTTGTGAAAGAAAAAAGAATTATATTATTTATTGGTCCATTTTTATGGAGGAATTGATATCATATTATGGGGATATTAAGAGCAATACATTCTTTAGTCAATTGATAAATATTCAGCAAAAAAGTTCAATTATAGAGCACATTCAACAATTCCAAAAGCTCAGTCTCAGGGTAAAGAACATTCCTAAGGACAATTTGTTAGATCTCTTTATGGATACTTTAAAGAACATTCAATAAGAGGTGTGTCTATTCGAACCTAAATCCCTAGAGCAAGCTTTCAAAATGGAAATAAAAATGTCTACTAGAAAGGTGGTCATTGACAACTATAGAAAACACCATGTTCACTCTCCTAAACCGGCAAGGTTGATACCTCAACAAATGGATGAAAGAAGAGCAAAGAGAATATGTTTCAATTGTGTTAGCAAGTACAGTAAATGACATAAATGTTGTGAGAATAAATTATTCTACATTGACTGTGAAGAGGAAGAAGATCAAGAATTGAAACCATCACAAGAAATAGATCTAGAAGAGACTACTCCAATGATATATTTTCATGCATTGGCTAGCATCAATACTCCACAAACCCTCAAGATACAAAGATACATCAAAAAGAAAAAAAAAAAGTAACAATATTACTTGATTCTGGTAGTACCCATAATTTCATCAATTACAAATTAGCAAAGGATCATGATTTCTTTGTATATCCAACGCCAGAGTTTCAAGTAATGATTGTAGATGGAGGTACCAAACATTGTTTTGGGAAGTGCCATAGTCTTAAGTTCAACATGGGGGAGTATATTTGGATAATCCCATGATTACCTTTCAAATGGGTGGTGTTGATGTTGTATTAGGGGGTTCAATGACTACAATAATTGGGGAAAATGACCCTTAATTTTCAAGATCTTTTCATGAGATTTTCCTCAGATGGCAAGGAAATTGAGCTTTTAGAGGTATCCAAGGGAAACCCTCTAACGTGATAAGCTCTAATAGCATGACAAAATTACTCAAAAAGGGACACCATGGTGTAATTGCACAATTGTGCTCACTTGGTGTTCAAACATCTATATCTTTTGCTCCACTAGTTATCCAAATAGTTATCAACAAGCATTCCAACCTATTTGGTGAAATTTCTAAGGGTCTTCCACCTGCTCGAGATCATGACCATGCTATTCGTTTGCAACCAAGAAATGTACCACCTAACATTTGTCCTTGCAGGTATCCATATACACAAAAGAGTGAGATTGAGTGTACGATCCAAGAAATGTTAGAGGCCAACATCGTTCAATCTAGCCAAAATTATTTCTCTTCACTAATGGTGATGGTTACAAAAAAGGATGGTTCATGGTGTATGTGTCCAGATTATAGACAACTCAACAAAATGACCATCAAATATATGTTTCCTATTTTTGTCATCGATGGATTATTAGATGAATTGCATGGAGAAAAATTCTTTACTAAGTTGGATCTTTGTTGGGGATATCATCAAATTAGAATGAGGTAGGAAGACATTCCCAAAACAACTTTTAGAACACATGAAGATCATTATGAGTTTTTGGTTATTCCATTTGGACTTATTGATGCACCTTCAACATTTCAAAGCTTGATGAATTATATTTTCAAGCCCTTAGAAAATTTGTGTTAGTATTTTTTGATGACATACTAATCTACAACAAATCTTGGGAAGAGCATGTACAATATGCTGACAAATTATTACAAATATTGGAAGAGAAACAACTTTATGCAAAGTCTTCCAAGTGTGCCTTTGGCGTTCTAGAAGTGGAATATTTGGGTCATATTGTATCTCATGAAGGTGTAAAAGTGGACCATAACAAAATTAAAACTATGAAGGAATGGCCAATTCCAAAAACCTTGAAGAAACTTGGAGGATTCTTAAGATTGACAGGCTATTACCGCAAGTTTGTCAAGAACTATGGTCAAATAGCAACACCTTTAACAACATTGTTAAAGAAAGAATCATTTTCTTGGACTGAAGAAGCACCGAAAGATTTTGAAAAACTTAAGGAGGCTATGTGTTTAACTCCTGTCCTAGCCACTCCCGACTTTATAAGAACATTTATTGTGGAGTGTGATACCTCGGACCATGGAATTGGTGTAGTTTTAATGCAAGAAGGAAAGCCCCTTTACTTTGAAAGCAACCAACTTAAAGGGAAAAACTTACTCAAACCCATTTATGAAAAAAAAATGTTTTCCATACTACATGTAGTTAAAAAATGGTGCCCTTACCTAATAGGAGGACACTTCAAAGTAAAAATAGATCATGATAGTTTGAAGTACTTCTTGGATCAATGATTATCTTCAGAAGAGAAACAAAAATGGGTTACAAAAATGCTAGGCTATGAACTTGAAATTATCTACCAAAAAAGAAAACATAATGTTGTCGCAGATGCCCTTTCAAGGAAAGAAGAAGAAACAAAAGGTTCAATATGTGCTATTTCTATTCCACAATCTGATTGGGTGGAAGAAGCAAGGATAGAATGGAAGAAAGATCAAGAGATATGCAAGATCAATCAACAACTACAAGAGGACCTCAGTTAATTAAAAAATTTTGTATGAAAGAATGATTTGCTATGGTATCATGATCGAATATATTTATGTAAGAATTCCCAACTCAAACATAAAGGTCTTTTTGGAATTGCACATTTCTATAGGACAGTTGGGATTCTTGAAAATGTACCACATGATGAAGTATTTTTTCTGGGAAGGTCTTAAAACTAATGTTCAAAATTTTGTGTCTGAATGTTTGGTATGCAAATAGAATAAGGGAGACACAATCAAGACGCCAGGTCTCCTACAACCATTAGCTATAACAAGTCAACGCTGGGAAGAAGTTTCATTGGATTTTATTACAGGTTTAGCCAAATCCAAAGAAAACACTGTCATAATGGTAGTAGTGGATCAACTGACAAAGTATGCCCATTTTTCTCTCTTTCTCATCCTTTTAAAGCAAGTATAGTAGCCGCAATATTCATGGAAACAATTCAAAATCTACATGGAGTCCCCAAGATTATTGTAAGTTATAGAGATCCAATTTTCACTGGAAATTTATGGACTAAATTATTTTCTTGTTTGGGTACTCAATTAGCTCACAACTCATCTTACCATCCTCAATCCAATGGACAAATTGATATTGTGAATAAATGTCTAGAAGGATATCTTTGTTGCTTTGCATTTGATAAACATACACAATTGGTCAAGTGGTTTCCCTTGGTGGAATGGTGGTACAACACATCCTTCCATAAAAAAAAATGTCTCCATTTGTGGCATTTTATGGATATCATCCTCCATCCATTACATCACCCTTGAAAGGGAATACAAAGGTTCAAGTAGTGGAGGACTGCATAGAGAACCGACAAGAGGTTCTCAAACTATTGAAGGACAACTTGGTTATAGCACAAAATATTATGAAACAACAATCAAATCAACATCACAATGAAAAGGAATTTAAAGTGGGGAATTGGGTATTTTTGATGATACAACCATATAAACAAATGTCCCTCAAGAAACAACAAAAGGACAATAAATTAGCGCCCAAATGTTATGGCCCTTATAACTATCTTCAAAGGATTGGAAGTATGGCTTACAAATTGTACTTGTTTCCATCTTCACGTGTACATCTAGTCTTCCATGTTTCTTGCTTAAAGAAGGTAATCAACAATAAGATCCCAGTCCAAACTATTTCGCCAGAAATTAATGAAGAAGGGAAAATCATACTAGAACCAGAAACAATCCTTGAAACAAGGATTAAACAACTGAGAAATCGAGAAATTACAGAATACCTCGACAAATGGAAGAACCTACTAGTGGAAGATGCAACATGGGAAGATGAGTTATTCTTGCAGAAGCACATGTGGTTAGTCAAGTGTTAAGGACAACCCTTGTTTGAAGGGGATGAACATTTTAAGCCCTAGAAAAAGCCCCATGTTATGTATAAAACCCCTTTATTAAGCCCCTCATTGAATTATTACATTTATAGTATTATATTTGTATCTAGGCTAGAACCCTTAGTTGCACCCTTTCATTGTGATTGTACCATTTTTCTCCTATATATATACCAAGGGGAGCAATTCTTAGGATCATATTATCTCATATCATAGTATTATGAATTGCATATATTGTAAAAGGAGGTTCCCCCCTCGAAGTGGACTGTATTCTTTGAATTTTAATAGTTTTTAAGGAGTTGGATCATAACAATTTCTTTTCTCGATCATATCCAAGTACCCAAGACCCATACTGCCCAAAATCTCTTGATGATGCCCATATCCCCACTTGAAGGTGAAATATATCCTCGAGAGCCCATCTATGGCTGTTTGTGGTGTCATTCATGACCCTTGAGCCCTATAAACTGCCTAAAACCTTGAGAGATTGGGTGTGGTGGTTTGAGACGTCGTGTTTGGCCCTAGATTCCTAGAAGCTTTGTACTTCAGTTAAGGCTTGGGTTCCCCCCATCAAACATGTGAAGGCCTTGAGATCCATAGCTAATTCTCAAAACCTTGAGGGCACTAACATTTTTTTTTACAAGCCAATGATACCCTCCGGGGGTTATCTGTGGTGCTTTGAGGAAATGTCCATGGCTCTGGATGTATCGAAGATTTTTTTAGGATCTAAAGCATGGCCTTCTTCCATAGATTGTTTATAGGTCCCTAGGACACATACCTCCTACTCAAAACCACAGTGGCAATGACATCCCCAATCATAGGCCAAGGATACCCTCAAGAGGCTATGTGTGGTTGTTCAATGCATCCTTCTTGGCTCTGGATGGATAGAAGCTTATGTTAGGGCATAAGGTTCATGTTTCCTCCCCTAACCATGTTTAGGGCCTCGAGACCCATACCTAGTGCTAAAAAATGCTAATGGTACTTATATACCTAGTTAGAGGCAAATGATGTCCTTGAGAGGTCATTTGTTGTGGTTCAATGTGTCATTCTTGGCCCTATAAACCTAGAAACTTCATTTATGGCCTAACTCTTGGGTTTGTTTCCTTAATCATATCCAAGGTCGATAGCCTCATAATTAATGTTCAAAACTTCATAATGTTGACTATCCCCATCCAAAAACTAAGAATACCCTGAAAAGGTCCTTGGTCATGTTTCAATATGTTTTTGTTAGCCCTAAATGCATAGAATATTCCTTTAGGAACTAAGGCTTGGGTTTCCTCTCTCGATCATGTCCAAGTATCCAAGATCCATACTTTGTTCCCAAAATCTCCTAACAATGCCCATATTCCCACTTGAAGGTGAAAGATGCCCTCAAGAGGTCATATATGGTTGTTGAGGTGTCATTCAAGACCTTTGAGCCTTAGAAGCCCCCTAAAGCCTTGAGAGGTTGGGTTTGGTGGTTTGAGAAATTATGTTTGGATTTGGATTCCTAGAATCTTTGTACTTTGGCTAAGGCTTGGGTTCCCCCCCTAGACCATGTCAAGGCCTTGAGATCCATAGCTAATGCTCAAAACCTTGTGAGGGAACTAACATATTTTCTTATAAACCAAGGATACTCTCTAGAGGTCATGTGTGGTGCTTCAAGGAAATGTTTATGGATGTATCAAAGCTTTCTTTAGGACCTAAGGCATGGCCTTTTTTTCCTAGATCGTTTCTAGGAACCTAGGATACATACCTACTGCTCAAAACCACCTAGTGGAATTGACATTCCCAATCATAGGACAATGATACCCTAAGGAGGCCATGTGTGATTGTTCGAGGTATACTTTTTGGCCTTGGATGACTAGAATCTTTTGTCGGGCTTAAGGTTCATGTTTCTTCCTCTAACCATGTTTAGGGCCTTGAGACCCATACCTAGTGCTAAAAAATGCTAATGGTATGTATATACCTAGTTAGAGGCAAATGATACCCCCGAGAGGTCATTTGTGGTGGTTCAAGGTGTCATTCTTGGCCCCAGAGGCCTAGAAGCTTCTTTTATGGCCAAACTCTTGGATTTGTTCCCTTGACCATATCTAGGGTCCATAGTCTCATACTCAATATTCAAAACCTCATAATGCTGACTATCCCAATCCATAGATTAAGGATACCCTGGAAATGTCCTTTGTCGTGGTTCAACATGTCGTTGTTAGTCCTAGATGCATAGAAGATTCATTTAGAACCTAAGCCATGGGTTTCCTCTCTCGATCTTGTCCAAGTAACCAAGACCCATACCTAGTGATCAAAATCTCCCATCGATGCCCATATCCCCACTTAAAGGCCACTGGTCCCCTTGAGAGGTCATATATGGTGGTTTGAGGTGTCATGCATGACCCTTGATACCTAGAAGTTGCCGAAAACTTCAAGAGGTTGGGTGTGGTTGTTTGAGGTGTTGTGTTTGGCCATGGAACCAGAGAATCCCTGTACTTCGACTGAGGCTTGGGTTTCCCCCCTCGACCCTATCAATGCCTTGAGACACATAATTAATGCTCAAAACATTGTGAGGGAAATAACACCCTTTGTTAGAGGCTAATGATACCCTCCATAGGTCATGTGTGGTGCTTTGAGGCACTTTTCATGGCTTTTGATGACTCAAATATTTATTTAGTACCCAAGGCTTGACCTTCTTCCCAAGATCATTTCCAGGGCCTTGGGACACATAATACTACTCAAAAACACATAGTGGCACCAAAATCCCCAATCATAGGCCAAGAATACCCTTTAGGGGCCATGTGTGGTTGTTCAAGGTATCCTTCTTGGCCCTAGATGGCTAGAAGCTTCCTTTAGGGCCTAAGGTTCATGTTTCCTCCCCCTAACCATGTATAGGGCCTCGAGACCCATGTTTTAGGTGACATTATTGGCCTTAGATGCCTAACATATTTCTTTAGGGCCTAAGGCTAGTTTTTCCTCCTTAACCATGTTCAAGGTGTTATCGCACAAATTGTAGGTGGGGAAAATCCCAATCCAATCCACAAGATGGCGAGAACTATGGGAGAGTCTACCCACTGTTACATTAGATAAATCCTCCCCTTGCTTTAGTGAAGGAGAAATCCTACACAAGAGGGAAATCCTGGGTGACCCTACGGGGAAATGAGATGGAAAGTGGAGAGACGAAAGATGATACCCCTATAGGTCAATCTATGAGATGGAATATGGCTTAGAAACAAGTCTTGGTGATGATTAATGGTTACCAAATACTTGAGTACCTGCAAAAGATAGTTATATCTTCCCGAGACAAGAGAAAGACAAGTATACAAGCACAATATTCCAATGGACTAGAAAGTGAATCTTGTTGTCCTAAATTACAGCAGTAAAAAAAAGTGTATATCAACAATGAAATCAATTAATTACTGCAGAAATAACCATCAAAATTGACAAATGATTATTGGAGAATGAAGCATTAAACCAATAGATAACTTTCCAATATTGAAGCACAAACTTCGACGGTGAAAGGAGGTTGTTAGATAGTGTTTTTAGAGATTTATTGTAACAGCCAAGTGGCTGTAGCAAATATTTTCTATAGCAAAAAGTTTCAACCGGAAAAATTAGCAAGTAATCCGACAAAAAGTTAACTAATAAGCAGTAGAATGATAATAATGGCTTACAAGGAATTTTCACGGTTGAAATGCACACAAAAGTAATAAATGGAGTCTGTTTTGTTGCAGCTCTGATGGTTGTATCTTTTGATTGATTACAACTCAATAAATACTAGGCCAATTGAAATTCCCTAGTGGCTTTAGCAAGCTTAAGACACCAAGAAAAGATTCCAACTTGAACAAGATCAATATCCCTCAAAATCGTGTTTACCAATGCAAGTAATTTGTTTATCAAATGCAATAAATGATTAGTGCCTTTCCAATTGGGTTATGGAGTCTTCTTGTATTAGGTTAGGCCTACCACTGCTTAAGGGGTGTAATCCTTTTTACTCCTTTGAGCAAGTAACCCTAATAAGGTAAATTATTGGAGGGTGTAAGCCCTTTTACTCCTCCTAGCAACTTTTGCAATAGCCTTTTCAACCAACAACAATGATAAAACTTAGTGGAGGGTATATGCCCTTATATTCCTCCAAGGATCTAGCCAATAAAAACCATGGAACAAGAAAGAAGAGCTAACAAAATGTAGATTTTCCTTACCAATTCCAAGAGCATGCCAGACAAAACCCTAGTTACCAAGAATTTACATCACCATAGCAAGAAAAAGAGCCTCCAAGGGATAGTGCACCACTTTAATCCACAAGACAAATGATAACCATAGCATGAGAGAGAGAGAGAGAGAGAGAGAGAGAGAGAGAGAGAGAGAGAGAGAGAGAGAGAGAGAGAGAGAGAGAGAGAGAGAGAGAGAGATTTCCCAATAGGGGTGCAAATTTCAGCCAAGTAACTCTTCTCATGTGAGAGAGTTATGTTCAAATGAAATGAAATTGATCCTTATTTATATAAAAGTCCTAAAAAGTGTTTGTCCACATAAATTGGGGTAAACCACAAAATAAATGAGCCATTCCCCCTTTATTTTTCCCCTTTACAAAGTAATTTTAAATTTACCACGAAATAAAAGTAGGTTATTGGGCCTCCTAAGGCTCCTTCTTCATGCTCTAGGCTCATCTCTGTGATGAAAAAGGTATTCCTTCTCCAAAAATGCCATGTGTCCATCAAATCAACAACACCACCACCAAAACCCTAGCCCTTGGATGATGTCAAGCCCTCCAAAGTGACATTTTCCAAAGGAAAATTATTGGGATTGCAAGTGCTAGGTGAGATCCTCCAAGAATTCTTCCTTTGCCTCCAAAGGCAACATTCATCTCTCGTATTGCCCCAAGGTCTGGGCTATGGCATCCAACCGGTGGGTTTCCTGCCCTAATGAAGGCCCAAGTTGGGCTTGTTCCTCCAAAATGTCCATCAACAATGTCATGCAAAGACAAAAAAGTATGCCTTTCAAGGATCTCAAGTCAAAGCATCATGGCAAGTAAAATCATTTTTAATATAAGATCCATCTAAGCATGTACATCAAATACTACCTCATCAAATTAAGCAAGTGCTCAAAGACCCTATGCAATTTTCCAAGTTTAGGTATGGGAGGGTTGACAACGTGGCCTATTGGGTGAATTGACCCTTGAGTCATGGAGTGTTTCTTAGGTGGAAACCTCTCTAAGTCATGCAGAGAAGATGAAAGGGATGGAGGGTAAGATTTTTGGGCATGGGGTTCATGACATTCAAGGGTTCGTATTGTCTCATTTATGGGTTCCTTTGTAGAGGGTGTGTTGCACCTTCGTTTTCAATGCATCCTTTTTCCAAGTCCATTTATTGCCATTTGTTTTTTTTAAGATGTTTCCAAGTTGAAGTGAAGGTGGGACTTCTACCTAAGCATGAAAAACATTTCCCACCTTGAATCTACCTCGATCACATTATGCTTCCCTGGTTTGAATACAATGTCTAGGACTTCTACCTAAGCATGAAAAACATTTCCCACACACACTCTACCTTGGTTGACATTTTATATCGCTATTTTTCACAGGTCCCATCAATTTATTATGAGAGACATTTCATTTTCCTAGGGATCCTTTGGCAAGCATCTAGAAGGTTTTGATTATCTTTTATCCTTTTCCAACTACAAACCTCTAGGCCTTCAACTCCTTCTTCCCATGAAATGAGGAACAATCCCTCCTTGGGTTAATACACCCAAAAATCCCAAAAGATAATTAGACGAAAAAGGGGTGAAGTGTGAAAAGTGGTAAGTATGATCGAGAATGGAATGATAACTCGTCAATGAGACCTCCCAATAGCAAACCCATCCCTAAGGGTGACCACTTACCAGGGCACAATGTCAACCACCAAGGTGAAACAGGGAAAAAAACATAATTTCCAAGCAGACGTTCTATAATCAAAAGCATATTTAAATGCAACATACTCAAATGCTTCAAATATTAAAGTGACACTTACCACAATACCTGATTTGTACCTCATGGAGAAAGACCCATCGTCTTCTGGAAGCAAGCTGATGTGGTTGATGCCATCGTCATGAATCCAGGATGTCTGGTGGTGAAGCAGATCTCTGTCTATGCATGTGGATGTTGTCAATCATTTGTCTCTCAGTACTCCATGTATGCAACTCGAGGGCCTTGAGACATCATCTCCTTAGTTATCCCTATAAATTGGGGATAACACAAGGCACTATGACCCAAATCTAGTGCTAAAAACCTTCTAACAGAGCCCATATTCCCTCTTAAAGGCCAAATATCCCATAGAAATGTCCTATGTGGTTTGTTGATGATTGCATCATCGTGTGACATTCTCCAGGTCGTTATCCTCTGGACTGAGTTGAGACGATTTGTAAGAGATCCCATGTGTTGGGTGTGCCCATGTGATGGGTGTACATGAGACTCTGGATTGAGTTGTGATGACGTGTGGTCTCTTGTCTACTCCTTTGGACTGAGTTGAGATGACTTGAGATGGTCTCCTGCCTTGTACTCCTCTAGACTGAGTTGAGTCGGTTTGAGATGGTCTCCTGCCTTGTACTCCTATGGAATTAGTTGAGTTGGCTTGAGATGGTTCTCCATATGGTACTCATGTGGACTTAGTTGAGTTAATCTATTGAGAGTGATGTCCCTGTGGGTGAGCACAGGTGGATGTGTCCCTGGTGGCTGAGCACTAGAGGATGTGTGAGATCCCTTGTTATATTGTCAGAGAGTGAGACTTTGGTAAAACCCTAATTGTGTTGTAAAGGGTACAAGTTGTCCCCACCATGTAAAGATAATTAATATTGTGTAATTATTAATTATATTATTAAGTTGTATAGGTCAGCCCTATTGTGCCAAGTGTCATGTCTATTCGTTGAGTTAAGTGTGTATAAATAAGAGATAGATCCCCATTGTGGATCATATCACACACACTAACTCAATGCTTGGTATGAAATTATGAGGACTGCAATGTGCACTTTTCTAGGCAATAGTTTTCTCAATCTTAGAAGCATGCTCTTGTGTGCTAGGGTTTGGTGGTGCATGGTGGATCTTCTCTTGGCAGTATAAAAAACAATTGTTGTTTTTTTCCCTTGATTGAGAAGGGTTTTCCTAGGATATTTCCGGTGTCTTTTGTGCATGGTTATTCTTCTTGTGATCTTGGTTTACTGCAGCTTGTATTGTTGCTGCAAATGGTTATGGTTCAGTTAATGATACAATGAAATAAACTACATGCTTGAGCTAACTACGATAAAATTCAACTTGGCATCATAGCAGTTCTTGAAGATGACTACTGCACAATCAATGAAGGCAAGCCGCGGAGATTGAGGGCTGCTAAGCCCCTTGTTGTTGGTGCAAAGAAAGGGTCGGACCTCCACTTAAATTCTGCGGTGAGGTTCTAAGGCTGGCCATAGGTCTTTTAAGCCCCGATCGAAGCTTGTTGAGGGTCTTGAAGGATAAACACAGCATGGAAAGGCCCCTCTAGGCTTCCGAAAAATGTGCCTAACAACAACCCTTAACAATAGACTTAACGTCGAGTTTTAGGATTTAACCACATACCTAAAACCGCAACAAATTACAGACCAATTTTTAAAACAGGTCTGAGGCAAATCCGACACAAGTTCTGAAGCAAGTTTAAAGTGCAAACTTTATGGCATATTAAGGCTATGTGTGAAGACTGTTAGGTCGAGATTTCTAAGGAAAGTTTTTGAGGAGTATAAGGTCGAGTTTCAGGCTTGTGTTGAGGATTGATTTAAGGGGAAATATTAACGAAAATCTCAGGCAACGTTAAGTCTTTTCTCAACGATAATTTTCAGTGGTATCTTGGTGTGAATTTAGGTCTATTTTGGAATAGACCTAAGGGTGAGTTTAAAACCTGTTCTGAAGCAGCCAAAGGCTACAAATTTCAGAGCATTAAGGTGATTTCTTAGGCAATGAAAAGGTGATTTCTAAGGCAACGAAAAGGTGATCTCTAAGGTAGTGAAAATGGTGATTTCTGAGGCAGCGAAAAGGTGAGTTCAGAGGCAACGAAAAGGTGAGTTCTGAGGCAGGGAAAAGGGTGATCTCCGAGGAAGAGAAAAGGTAACTTTTGAGGAAGCAGACTAAAGAGATCTGAGGTTGTATTAAAGGGAAGATCTAAGAGTGAACTTTAACAGATATAGGAAGCGAATATATGAGGTTTTTCCAGGAAAGATAGAGAACATATTTAAGGTTGTCCTGACAGAGATATAAGCCCGTTCTCAAGGCAAGTCACAGAGCATCTTGGGAGAATTATTCAAAGCTATTTGAGGCAGAGTTTAGGGAAGAAAAATACCAAGTTTTTAAAGCTATATGAGATAGTTTTTTGGCCAGATCTGAGGCCAATCTCCGAGCACAAGTTTTTAGGTTGTTACAAGAAGTATATCTAAATTTGAGCTTGAAGAATGGTTGAGTAAAATTCTAAAAACTTGTTTCAAGATTGATCCTTGAGGTCAATTTTGAGTGTGTGTTATAAGTGCATCTTATTCAAGCTCTAGTGA
Source organism: Picea abies (assembly GCA_900067695.1). NCBI lineage: Eukaryota > Viridiplantae > Streptophyta > Pinopsida > Pinales > Pinaceae > Picea > Picea abies. Next base: position 13,324 of record CBVK0100604308.1, on the reverse strand, counting down.
GGAGACTAGATTTGCAACTAGTGATGTGCAAGGTTTCAAGCCCTTGTCATTTTGCGAGAAGAGAAGAAAGCAAATTTATCCACCTCAAAAGAAGTCAAGGAATGCAAGAAAGAACAACGAAGAGTTCTTCTCTACCTCGGTCTTCTTGAGAAGACCAAAAGCAATATCGAGCATGATTGCAGACTAAGGTAAGTTTTGTACTACTTTCCTTATTTTATCACTACTCCGTAGTAGCTTGCATTTTGATAATGAAGGGTATTATCCCTAGTGTGGGAGCCCTCATGACTTGGACTATTATCCCTAGTGTGGGAGCCCTGATGACTTGGACCATTATCCCTAGTGCGGGAGTCCAAATTTTCTTCGTTGGTTGTTATCCTAGTACATGAGGCCATTTTGGTTGTTATCCCTACGGGAGGCCATCTTGGTCATTATCCTAGTATGGGAGGCCATATTTCTTATTTCATTATTGAAGGGCCATAATCCCTGGTACGGGAGTCCAATTCTTCTTTGGTTGGTTATTATCCTAGTACATGAGGCCATTTTGATTGTTATTCATACAAGAGGTCATATTGGTTATTATCCTAGTATGGGAGGCCAACAAAGTACTGTAGAGGAAGTAGAGGACTTGAGAAGACATGGGATGTATCCAGGGTAGCAACACCAAAAAAGGAAGATGTATATCCTTCAGACTTCAGAGGGAGTCACCTAACTCAAAAGGAGTCAAACTATTTGAGAAGAAGGAAGAGACAATACCTTCTCCCCCTTCAAAAGTTTAGAGGGAGACAATTATTGATTCAGTTGATCTAGTTGATCTTGTACCTCCAGTTGATGTTCTCAGAGATATGGCAATAGACCAAAAGAGGCTTGCTTGGGCTTTACAGACTTTGCAGGAGGAAGAGGGACATGCAACTCCTCGTGGTACATTCCGATAGAGCAAGAGACCACAAATATTTTCAAGCTATGTTCCATCCATGAGCCACATCATTGATACTAAGCCTCCTTGTCACGGAGAGCAATAGATCAACAGGTTTGGAAAGATTCCATGACTGAAGAGTATCATTCCATTTTGAAGAATAATGTGTGGGATATTGTTCTGAGACCAAAAGGAAAGTCTGTAGTGACTTCCAAGTGGATCTATAAGATCAAACATGCAGTTGATGGAAGTGTCGAGAAGTAAAAAGCGATATTTATGGCTAGAAGATTATCTCAGGTGGAGGGAATATATTATGAGGATACATTTTCTCCTATTACCCGATACACTTCCATCCGTACGATTATTTCTCTTGTTGCATCCATGGGTTGGAGACTACATCTGATGGATGTAAAGACAAGCTTGTCTCAATGGTGATATTGAGGAAGAGGTCTACATCGAGCAACCAGATGGATTTGTGACACATGAGAAGGAGTCTCATGTATACAAGTTTAAGAAATATTTGTATGGACTAAAGCAGGCACCTCGTGAGTAGTATGAGAAGATTGATGGATACTTGATGAGTTTGGGCTTCAACAAGAGTGTTGTTGATCCTAACCTATACTACCACATTGTTGGTGATGAGTGTCTAATTTTGGTTCTATATGTTGATGACTTTTTCATATATCCTTACTGATGAATGAAAGTGTGCATTGGCTTTTGAATTTGAGATGAAGGACCTTGGCGTGATGCACTACTTCTTGGACTAGAAGTATGGAAAAGGACTGATGAGATTTTCCCGAGTCAAGAAAAATATACAGTCGAGATATTGAAGAGATTCAGTATGACAGACTACAAATCCATACCTACACCGATTGTGATGAATTTGAAGAAGATGAACGAGGCTTGTTCTGAGTCAGGCGAGATTTATCCACATATTTACAGACAACTGATTGGATCATTGATGTATCTGGTTAAACACCAGACATGATATATGCTATGCAGTGAGTGTACTTAGTTATTTTATGAGTCAGTTGAGACAGACACACTAGATAACAATGAAGCATGTGTTGAGATATCTATGAGGCACAATTGGTTATGGCCCAAGATATTTCTCCGGTGTAGACATGAGATCACAGGGATATGCCGATACAGATTGGGCAGGGAGCGCATTGGATCGGAATAGTACCTCTGGTTGTTTTACTTTGGGATCTGCCATGGTTTCCTGGTGTAGCAGGAAATAGACTCCTATGGTTTTGAGTACCATAGATGCAGAGTACATTGCATTATGTGTGGTAGTCCGCGAAGCAGTGTGGCTTCAAAAGATCCTTGCAGATTTATTTGGACATGAGATGGATTCTACCATTATCCATTGCAATAACTAGAGTTGTGTGAAGCTCTCTGAGAATCCAGTGTTTCACGATAAATCGAAACACATTAAGATAAAATACCATTACATCAGAGGTGTGGTGTAGAGGAAATAAGTACATGTGCAATACCTTTCTACACATGATCAAGTTGCAGATGTCTTCATCAAACCTCTTTCCATGACAAAGTTCGAGTACTTCCATGAGAGACTTGGCCTGGTGGAGAATTCCTCCCTAGCTGAGAGGGAGTGTTGATGATTGCAACATTGTGTGACATTCTCTAGGTCATTCTCCTTTGGACTGATTTGACATGATATGTAAGAGAGCCCATGTTTTGGGTGTTCCCATGTGATGGGTGTATGTCAGACTTGGACTGAGTTGTGATGAGGTGTAGTCTCTTGTCTACTTCTCTGGATTGAATTGAGATGACTTGAGATGGTTTCCTGCCTTGAAATCCTTTAAATTGAGTTGAGTCAGCTTGATATGGGCTCATTCCTTGTACTCCTATGGACTTAGTTGAGTCAGTTTGAGATGGTTCTCCATATGGTACTCATGTGGACTCATTTGAGTTAATCTGTTGAGAGTGGCATCCCTGTGGGTGAGTGCAAGTGGACATGTCTCTAGTGGTTGAGCACTAGAGGATGTGTGAGATCCCTTGCTATATTTTCAGAGAGTGAGACTTTGGTAAAACCCTAATTGTGTTGTAAAGGGTACAAGTCAGCCCCACCATGTAAAGATAATTAATATTGTGTAATTATTAATGATATTATTAAGTTGTACATGTCGACCCTATTGTTCCAAGTGTCATTTCTATTCGTTGAGTTAAGTGTGTATAAATAAGAGATAGATCCCCATTGTGGATCATATCACACACACTAACTCGATGCTTGGTCTGAAATTATGAGGACTGCAGTGCACACTTTTCTAGGTACTAGTTTTCTCATTCTTAGAAGCACCCTCTTTTGTGCTAGGGTTTGGTGGTGGATGGTGGATATTCTCTTAGTAGTATAAAAAAGGGTTGTCATTTTTTTCCCTTGATTGAGAAGGATTTTCCCAGGATATTTCTGGTATCTTTTGTGCATGGTTATTCTTCTTGTGATCTTGGTTTACTGCAGCTTGTATTGTTGCTGCAAATGGTTATGGTTCAGTTAATGATAAAATGAAATAAACTACATGGTTGAGCTAGCCAGGATAAAATTCAACAGTTCAAGTCCTCATTCATGTCCCTTCATCCTAAAAAAATATTTTACATATTGATGCATGAGTTTCCTCCCCCAACCATGGTCTAGTGAACAAGAATCATACCTAGATATCAAAACCTTCTAATTGTGCCCATATCCAAACTAGGAGGGAGATGATACTCTCAAGACATTACATGTGGCTGTTAAAGGTATTGTTCTTGGATTTGGATTCTTGGAAGCTTACTTTAGGTCCTAAAGCTCGATTTTCCTCCCTTGACCATGTCTAATGCCCCACAACCCATACTTGGTGTTCAAAGCCTTCTAATGGTGTCCATATTGCAGTTCGAAGGACAAATACCCCATATAGATATAATTGATATTGGTTAGAGGACTCAATGATGGATCTTGAGCTCTGGAAGCTATTTTTTAGGCATAATGTTCATCACTTGACATTGGTCCAAGTCTTCAGAGTGATACCTACTTTTCCAAAAACTTTAATGGTGCCAATATTCCCACTAAGAAGCAAATGATACACTTGGAAGGTCATGTGTATAGGTTTAAGTTGTTTTTCGTGGTTCAAGATTTCATGTGAGTTCAAGGTGTTGTTTGTGACCCTAGTCTATGGTTGGGGATGTTAATGCCATTAGGTGGTTTTGAGTAGTAGGTATGTGTCCCAGGGTCCTGGAAATGATACAATTGTGTTGTTCGTTGTGCTGACTGACCCCCCCTTGTTTGGGGTTCGGGAGCGAGAGCCCCTGACCAAAAAATTTGGGTTGTTTTTGGTCTAGTCTTTGGTCACTTCAAAGGTTACAATGATTTCATGTTATTAGGAATGAATGGACATTATTAATAACACGAGCATGCTATTTTCATTTCAATTTTTTTGGGGAGGGAGTGACAACTCTAGCATATGTGTTTTTTGATTTGTTTTCCTTGGATTTAGGTTTAGATAAGATAAAGATAATTTTATTAATGCCCTACTAGTGACAACAATAATAGGTCAAAGGGATTATTGAATACAATGATGTTGTTACAGAGTAGGAATATCAAAAGGTCTCCTATAAAAGGCATCATCGGAAAGTAAAGTAAGGTAGAATAGACAGTGAGATCTAAGCTGAGGCATGAACAACCCTCAACCCCAAACCCATAAACCCGCTATGAAATGGGGATGTATAGGAGGAGAAGATCAAGGAACACGAAGAACCAAAAGTAATGAGAGAGGTTGGTTATGGAATAGATCCATCTCTCGTACCATTCGAGGCCGAATGAAATAAGTTGAGTATAATATGATGTCCAGAGGGAGAACTGGTGGGATGCTTGGATCGTCTGATGCATTGCTGTCTGGAAGAGGTAGTTCATTGCCCTGGCCTGGTGGAATTCATCCCTCTTTGGTGGTTTGGGTTGCAAATATGTTAAAACCTTCATTTTTCTAAATACCTCTCAATAACTCTATTTTTGAAGTTATTTTTGTATAGGTTACACAAATCCGTCTTCGATGAAACTACATACACATATAGAGTCGACTATATAGATTCCAAATATATAATTTTTTTTTTTAAATTAGTATTGTTTACAATTTTTAATATATTTGTTTTGACATATATCATAATCTTAAAATACATACCTCTTTTATTCCTGCTATAATTTTTTTATCACCTTAACCATTTTTAAAATAATTTATATGTCGTACTAGTACATATTGAGATCTACAATCTTAAACTAAATAAAATTTGCTTGATAATGTTAGGACCCCCATACCTTGCACTAATTCAAGGCCTTGTAGTTTCAATGATACAATGACTTTAATAATTTAAAAAATATATGAAATTAACATTATAAAGTTTGAAAAAATAGCCCTGCAGTAGAACAATGTGTTCTCTACAATTCTGTAATTTTTTAAGGAAATTGACGGGTGCTCAAATTGACATATTTTTAGCACCCGTCCAATACTTTTTGCACACCTTTTTCCCATTTTGATTTCCATATTAATACACTTTCCATATACAACGATACATGATCCAGGTGGATATTGGTGGCCACCCACCTTTTCTGACTGGCTCAAAATAGTTTTTTGGCAATTTTGGCAATTTACTATTTTTAGCAGTTTTTAACTTTCGGGGCCATTTTGAGGGCCCAAATGAAGGTTTTTCAAGATCGAGGTTCTCAATGATAGCTGAAGGCATGATTGAGCCCCCAAAATGAATCTCCTTGACAATACCTTTCCAACGAGCTATCACATGCCTAAAACGGAGATTGTATGCAAAAGTTACGACCCTAGGAAGTTGATGTACTTACTTACCCAAACGGGGCCCACATGACTTTTGGAGCTTCATCTCCTAGAGTTAAGTTTTCGGATGTCTAGGGTTTTTGGCATTCGTATTTAAAAAAAAAGGCCTTGGGAGCCTCATTGTTACCATCTTCTTGCGAATGCAAGTAGCCGTCACATCTCTTCTCAGAGATAAGTTGCCACCATTCTAGCGAGTCGTTCACTTTGTATTTTTACAGTCTCTGTGCATTTCTTTCATTAATAGAAATCGTGTATTACTGTATATATGTGTTTATGGTTGCATCTCTGATACATTTATGTTATATTATTGAATATATGCGATATTTCTCTGCATTTCTTTATTATATCTTTGCTCTCATTTCTTGCTGAAAATAATTCGGATCAATACATTTTTGGTCAAGGTATAATCACTCACTCAATATGCCATTTCAATACTTATTCGTATGCATTTTTCAAGAGATTATTACCTTTCTTGCTGACAATGCTTTACAGGAAAAAAGTTCCACATATACCTTCCCAACATGAGAGTTTCAATTCATGTTCAAGTGTAGTTGATGCATCTTTTGTCATTGTTTCAAATCTCATTGTTGCAACTCCTAGTGTTGCGACTATGGTTGTTGTTGTAACTCCTAGTGTTGCAACTCTCACTACAGATCGTTGCTACAACTCCCAGTGTTGAACTCTCACGACAAACCATTGTTACAACTCTGCAATGGATCATCGGTCAACTGCTCAATTGTCACCAGGGATCGACCAATCAACAATTGTTGAGGAACACAATAAGGGAAATTGGGTGCCAGTATGGAATGGACAACTCAGCCACCACCTACCGTGGTTGATTTTAGTTAGCATGCACCTAATTTTTCCATCTTTTGGAAAAAACGATGTAACAAGATGAGACAGTCTGATTCTCATGGTTGTCCATCAATTTTCTTGGCTCATTTAGGAAGAAGTCATTTTGTATAAATACGCTCATTCTCTTTGAGCCGAGGGACAGAGAGAAAACAACATACAATTTGTAAAACATAGTTATATTGATCCACACATTTTTGTTTAATAATTTTTTTGTTTCATTCTTGTTCAATTGATGGTGTGTTACGCATTTAGTGCCTATTGTATTCTTAGACTAGTACCTTCTAGTACCTTATCTAAGGAGGTGGAGTCCCCTCCTTAGCTCGATATTGTTTGTATCTTCTATTGGTATAAGTAGTTCTAGCTTCATTTTTATCTTTTTATTTATTTCCAACAATAAATTCAATAACATCTTGTTGTAACTCTAGTGTTCTTTATTACTATAGTTCTAGATTACTGTAACTTAGTGCTAATGATGCAACATATTGTTTCTTAATTCATGAGTAATAGTTGTCGCATTATTTCTTTATCTATTCCAACAATTCCTCTACAAAAACATTGTGCTGCAACTATGTTTCCAACACTCTATACAAACATTTTAGAATCGTGTCTTTTGATTGGTTAAAGTGTAGTTGTAGCATATTTCATTCATTTTCATCAATTCCTCTATTTAACCTTGTTGTAACGATTTCCCTTGCTGCATTTCTAGTTATTGTGGATGTGGTTCGTGTTGTTGTAACTCACGTTTCTGCGACTCTTGTTGTTGCAACTCTATATAGACATTTTAGAATTGTGCATTTTGGTTGGTTAAAGTGTATTTGTAGCATATTTCATTCATTTTCACTCATTTTCAATAATTTCTCTATTTAAACTTGTTGTAGTGATTGCCCCTACTGCAATTTTAGTTATTGTGGTTGTGGTTTGTGTTGTTGTAACTCGCGTTGCTGCGACTCTTGTTGTAACTATGCATCTAGCTTTATAATTAACAATTGGGTGGTTTGCAAATTGAAATAGTTTATTTTCCTTGTTTTCAAGCACAATGTGGTTTGATTCTTATAACATAAGGTACATGAGCCATAACCTAACTATCACAATAATCAAGATCACCTTAGTACTTGGACAAGTCACCTTTACTTTCTTGCAAGTGTGATTTACTTTTCCGCAAGAGTGATTTACTTTCCCACAAGAGTGATTTACTTTCCCACAAGAGTGATTTACCTTTCTGCATGAGTGATTTACTTTCCCCGGAGAGTGATTTACCTTTCTGCATGAGTGATTTACTTTCCCCGGAGAGTGATTTACTTTTCTGCAAGTGTGATTTATTTTCTTGCAAGTGTGATTCATTTTTTTGCAAGAGTGATTTACTTTCCTGCAAGTGTGTCATTTACTTTCCTGCAATGTGTGCTTTTACTTATGTAAGTGTGGATTTGGTGTAGTTTGATTTGGTGACTTGCTAGAGCATTTTGGTATCGTTTCTTGTGATATTCATTTGAAATTACTACAACTCCTTGGAAATTACATCATTATACTTGCATATATAGTGCACGACAGTTCATAAGTGTAATACGAACTTAGATTGATAATTAAATACACAACTCTTCAGTTGCTTACTAAATTAATTAGGAGGTAATTGAAAAGTCCGTTAGAAATTCCATCGTTAAGGTACTCAACTCATGCATTAATGGAAACTTATCTATTATATTTTGCATGAAAAATAACATATCACTGCTAGAAAAAATAAAACTTCACATAGTCATACACAAATTTTATTAATAAAAATTATATATCCGAAAGCTAATTCAATTTATTACATTTCATCTTTTTGCACCATATTCAAATTCATTGTGAAAGTGCCTCGAATCATCCCTATAGTTAATAGATCGTTGTTTTTCCATTTTTCATTACTACTAACACATCATGAGAGACTGTCATTAACTTGCACCCACCCTTACATATTATATGAAATGGCATACAAAAATTCAATTGAAACAACTTACTCTGAAAAATAGTTGAAAATAATAATTGAAACAATAAAATTTCAACCTATATTGGAAACCAAAGGATTACCTTTTAAAATACGATTAAAAATATGGACTTATGTTATGAAAATTTATAATATCTTTACAAATTACGTAAGAATAATTTATGATAAGAGACTACACATTATATTGAAATTAGAGAGTTACAAACAATTACAATGCAATCAAAAAGTTATGATAGATTATAATATCCTTCGATTACCAATATAAATATCAAAGAAACATTTCCCTTAATGATACATCGCCAATTATTTCATGTAAAAATAAAAGTTTTGATTTATAATACATGTATTTTGACCTTTCCAACAAACAACATATTCATCTATTTTGACCTTTTCGACGGCAGTGAACCATTTGTATAGTGACTAGTGTTTAGATCATCAATTACACCCAAATCTCGACCTACATTTTAACCCTAATTTGAAAACTTATATTATAAACTTTTTACAAAGAACGTGGGCACTTTCCTTGGTCATATGTAGAGGTAGCCTTGTCAAAAGTGAAATTCCTTCACATGATTTAGCGAGTAAAAGCACCACAACTCACAAATAGCATGAGTTAGTGAGTAAAATCACCATAATTCACCACATATATCGTACATGGAAACAATAAATAGATGAATCCTTTCAAAGTTGATGTGCGCGAAATACAAAGTTCATGGGGGCCCACCCAAAATGACACATGTATACAAAATATATAACAAAATTGCGGTAGACAAATTTTCCCCAAAAAAGTCAATCGTAGGACATATTTTCAACCCACATTGGTAACCATAGAATTACCTTAAAAAAAGCCAAAATTATGGGATTCTATTGTGGTGTCTACCTCCAAATCCAACGTAGTAGTGCTACGATTAAACATGTAGTTGTCAATCCTAGATCTTCCCTTAATGATATCCCTCTCCGACTTTAGCATGGCCTCTTGATTTCTCCCCTACCAATTTCTCTTGTCAAGCTTCAAAAATAAAAAGAGAAACCAATCACCCCCATGACTCTTTCCCTCACTCTTGAGCCTAAAACCATGTTCTCTCTTTTCATGGTTATTTACCAAGAATTTAAGCAACCTTCTTTTTGGATTACCTTGACTTAATTCTATGATTCCCATCCCTTTCACCTTCAAGGTGGAGCTACTCTTCTATCATGAAGGTGAGACCTATTATGTAAAGTGATACCCACATTTGTTCTCCCTTGAAGGTGTTATAATATTTAAGGTTTACATGTGTAATGTTAGCACTTGGTAATTTCTTTGGGCTATATCAAAGAAACCCCAAGGTAACCTCAAACCAACTTTAGGTTGTATTCTGACCGCTCCTCAGCAGACCGGAGTGATTTACTTTCCTGCAAGTGTGTCATTTACTTTCCTGCAATGTGTGCTTTTACTTATGTAAGTGTGGATTTGGTGTAGTTTGATTTGGTGACTTGCTAGAGCATTTTGGTATCGTTTCTTGTGATATTCATTTGAAATTACTACAACTCCTTGGAAATTACATCATTATACTTGCATATATAGTGCACGACAGTTCATAAGTGTAATACGAACTTAGATTGATAATTAAATACACAACTCTTCAGTTGCTTACTAAATTAATTAGGAGGTAATTGAAAAGTCCGTTAGAAATTCCATCGTTAAGGTACTCAACTCATGCATTAATGGAAACTTATCTATTATATTTTGCATGAAAAATAACATATCACTGCTAGAAAAAATAAAACTTCACATAGTCATACACAAATTTTATTAATAAAAATTATATATCCGAAAGCTAATTCAATTTATTACATTTCATCTTTTTGCACCATATTCAAATTCATTGTGAAAGTGCCTCGAATCATCCCTATAGTTAATAGATCGTTGTTTTTCCATTTTTCATTACTACTAACACATCATGAGAGACTGTCATTAACTTGCACCCACCCTTACATATTATATGAAATGGCATACAAAAATTCAATTGAAACAACTTACTCTGAAAAATAGTTGAAAATAATAATTGAAACAATAAAATTTCAACCTATATTGGAAACCAAAGGATTACCTTTTAAAATACGATTAAAAATATGGACTTATGTTATGAAAATTTATAATATCTTTACAAATTACGTAAGAATAATTTATGATAAGAGACTACACATTATATTGAAATTAGAGAGTTACAAACAATTACAATGCAATCAAAAAGTTATGATAGATTATAATATCCTTCGATTACCAATATAAATATCAAAGAAACATTTCCCTTAATGATACATCGCCAATTATTTCATGTAAAAATAAAAGTTTTGATTTATAATACATGTATTTTGACCTTTCCAACAAACAACATATTCATCTATTTTGACCTTTTCGACGGCAGTGAACCATTTGTATAGTGACTAGTGTTTAGATCATCAATTACACCCAAATCTCGACCTACATTTTAACCCTAATTTGAAAACTTATATTATAAACTTTTTACAAAGAACGTGGGCACTTTCCTTGGTCATATGTAGAGGTAGCCTTGTCAAAAGTGAAATTCCTTCACATGATTTAGCGAGTAAAAGCACCACAACTCACAAATAGCATGAGTTAGTGAGTAAAATCACCATAATTCACCACATATATCGTACATGGAAACAATAAATAGATGAATCCTTTCAAAGTTGATGTGCGCGAAATACAAAGTTCATGGGGGCCCACCCAAAATGACACATGTATACAAAATATATAACAAAATTGCGGTAGACAAATTTTCCCCAAAAAAGTCAATCGTAGGACATATTTTCAACCCACATTGGTAACCATAGAATTACCTTAAAAAAAGCCAAAATTATGGGATTCTATTGTGGTGTCTACCTCCAAATCCAACGTAGTAGTGCTACGATTAAACATGTAGTTGTCAATCCTAGATCTTCCCTTAATGATATCCCTCTCCGACTTTAGCATGGCCTCTTGATTTCTCCCCTACCAATTTCTCTTGTCAAGCTTCAAAAATAAAAAGAGAAACCAATCACCCCCATGACTCTTTCCCTCACTCTTGAGCCTAAAACCATGTTCTCTCTTTTCATGGTTATTTACCAAGAATTTAAGCAACCTTCTTTTTGGATTACCTTGACTTAATTCTATGATTCCCATCCCTTTCACCTTCAAGGTGGAGCTACTCTTCTATCATGAAGGTGAGACCTATTATGTAAAGTGATACCCACATTTGTTCTCCCTTGAAGGTGTTATAATATTTAAGGTTTACATGTGTAATGTTAGCACTTGGTAATTTCTTTGGGCTATATCAAAGAAACCCCAAGGTAACCTCAAACCAACTTTAGGTTGTATTCTGACCTTTACAACTAGAGATGGCTCTCTCAAATAGGTAAACACTGAAAATACTCAAAAAGATTTAGCAATGAGCACACAGAGGTCAGATTCTGCAATAGGACATGTTTTGTTTTTGTTTTAAAAGGGTTGTTAGGACAAACAAGACAAGGGAACCATTGGGCAATGGTGTCAAAGCCTGAAATTAAAAATACCGAGTCAATAGTTGGTGGTGTACTCTCAGAAAGCAAAGACAAAGTAAGTATTGTTCTTCACCAAATGATCAATATTTGGATGGCAGTGGAAAAGAGGAAAGGACATCCCATTACACTAAGAGCACCTAACAAAGGGTGAGTTCTTAATGTAAATTTAGAAGAAAAACAGAAAGGAGATAGATCGTCATGGACAAGGAGAATTATAAACATGAAATCTTTAACACTTGAACAAATATTTACTGTATGAATGGAGCATTAAATGTAGATGAATTACAAACATTTACTCTCAGCTAAATACTAGAAAGAACAAACAATAATGGAGATAAGCATTAACAAGAAAAACACACTGAGAACAACGTCGTGATGAATCTTTTCCTCCAAAAGCACAATACTTCAGTATTAACTCATAAGGATTTTTTGAAAAATTGATACACAGTCCAATAGCCTCCCTGGCTCAAAGTCCCACTCCTTTTGCATACAAACTGATAATTTAAATAATAAAAACAATTATGCAATTGTTCTTATTTTGCTGGAAATAAAATCATTTAAAAATAAACTAAAAATAAATTTGGTTGCAGTGGATCTCGAATGTTGAAGACTGTTGGAAGTTGTTGGAATCAAATATGGAACTAGTTCCTTGAAATTTGGAGTTTTATTGCCACACATGTTCTTATTCCTTTCACTGCTGATATACTCCTGAAAATGCTCAACTCAGATTCGAAATGCCAAGAATTTATTTGAATAAAATTGATCTCTTGTTTGGATAAGCTTTTCCATCCATTGTCATTTAACTACCTTCAAATTTGCCTGAAAATTTGATTTGCTCTTCAATTGATGCCTTTAAATCTGAGACTGGTTGATTGTTTGCCTGAAATAAATCATTGAGTGCCACATTCTCTTTGAAATGCCACTTGTACTCTTCCAATTCTGATTTTATTTATCCATATCTACCTGAGAAATATCAATTTTCAAATATTTGGGAATAAAATATTTTGATAAAAATATTTCCCAAATATTTCTTTAACCTATAACATTCCATTTCCACATTTCCATTCACACTCATGGTTTTGAAAAACCATTCCTTGGTTACAATCTCCTGTAAAACTTCTCCATTATTTTGCAATTTGATTTTATGAACTTCATAAATGAAATTCAAAACCCTTTTCTCAAAACCATCCATTGTTTCTA
>CBVK0100604300.1:0-26984 GCA_900067695.1 Picea abies | reverse complement strand
CCGAGATCTACACTCTTTCCCTACACGACGCTCTTCCGATCTCACCTACGATTAAGTGGAACTATGACAAACACCCAAATTTCTGCCATTTTTTTCCTGAATTGATTGCTATAAAGAGCGTGGTTTTGGATAATTTTTATCTTACTCCTAGAATATAGCATTATCTGCTATGTGTAAGATCCTCCAAAGCTAAGTGTAAGATCCTCCAGTAAGCCAAATAATGTACTTCAAGGCTCCATGATCCTCATGCTACAAATACATGGAGCACAACCACCAAAGAGATAGTAAGGATTCACCCCCAATAGAGAAATTTGGAGTAGAAATTACTCCTTTAGTTTCTCCCTCACAACATACTCCTCCAAGGTAGGCTACAACACCATACAATGGGTCAAGGAATAAAGGATGCCTAAACTCAGAAGAAGAAACTAGTTTTAGCTAGAAAACCTAGTGGATCTGGAAATGGAGGTGAAGATGGAGATGAATCTTAGAAGATGAAGTCTCCAACTACCCAGGAGATGAAGAAAACAAAGAAACCAAAGAAGATCAAGGAAGACAAATCCATACAAACACAATCAACCAATGAAACAAATGGGAATGAATAAATTGTTCAAGAAAGAGAATAGGAGCACACACAAGAAATACAACTCCTATCTCCAACAACTCAACAAGGGCATCTATAGGTATGTCCATTTGGGTAATCGATGCCATTCTAACAGTGGGGGATAATCCTTAACCCATTTCTTTTCCAATTTCTGGAGGAAAGAGAAGACAAATTAACAACCTTGCAAGTAGAACCCAAGACTTCCACAACACTCAAACCTAAAACAAAGATGGTAGGAAAATCTTGGTCCAAACTAATATACAACAAGGAGCTAAGCATGCTTGAATATACATTGACACTCAACATATCGACCAAACCTAAAATGGAGATGACATTTTTTTATTATAACACTACTACAATAGTGAAAATAGTGAGAGGCAAGTCAATTAATGTTTTTAGCAATTCAATTGAAGAAATTGAGCATAAGAATATTAGGACAAGAAGATTGGCGGAAAATGCCTCAATCCATAATTCTCAACATTGTATTCATATTAATGATAAAAATATATAATACAATAATGAAACCACCTCAATTGTTCTCACATTGACACCTCATCAGGATATAAGGTAGGAGGAGAAAATATAGAAATCTAGAAACACACTTAGGATAACAACTATATCCTAGCATGTGAAATATACAAAGGTGGTATACTAAGACTTAATGATTGTATATGAGAAAGAGGCTAACATTCCCCCCCTCAATCATAAGTCCAAAAAAAAATACCAACAAAGAAGGTGCATAAGTTGGTATATCTCCATGTCTTCATGTTGAAACCCCTGAGCTTAGCCATAATGAAGAACTGCCTGAAAAACCGCCAATTTGGATGTTGAATTTGTTCATCTGAAATGAACTGGAAAAGAGCTAATATATGGAAGTGAACAACTTCAATATCTGAACATTTCCTGATTGCTTGACAATTTGATCATTTTGACAAGTATTTTAGCTAGAAGAATCTGATGTCTTCTGCTAATTAGTGAACATGCAATATCACCACTCTACTATCGGTGTATAACTAAAGTGCTCTCTGAATCTGTGGTTTGGGATGACCACTAACCAATTGATACCATGTATTTGATGGTTTTTGGATAACCACTAACCAATTGTGACACTTTTAGGTGTCCAACAACATTCCAATGTATAATGTGGATGATTCAATTGCAAGTCATTGAATCATAATTCTGCCAAAGTCTGTCATCTACAGACTGCAGTTGCCCATTTGGAAAATTTCATGCCCATCTGGCATAATTGATGTTTTTTGTTGTCGAAACTTTATGTCTGACAAACATCTTCAATTCCATCATCAATTTCCCCCTTTGTCAGCTGAAAGGAGAGACCACAAGTGGTTTCATGAACCATCGTCACTGAAATTTTGAACTCCCCGCTTAAGGTGTATGAGAGTTTCATCATTGTACTCCCCCCTTCTATGCTCAAGAGAGTACCATACTTGTTCCATTTGAGTACAACACAAAGTGGGCATGCGGAAAAAACCATATGTTATCTCATCCCGTGAGGGCCATGCTCGAAAGCTATGCCATAAGGGGACCACTTATGTGAGGTACAAAACTGTTATGTGCTACAAGATTGGTCTTTACTTGATATTGAATTCTTCGGTAAAACTTATATAATCGCTTGGTTGTTGATGACCACTGTCAAGGATCAATCCATTCATAGTGAATCTTCAATCTTGCAAGTTTCTTCAGAGTTGAACATCTGTATGAAGAATGGTTATGCTTGCCACAATGCTGGCAAGGATGGAGATCAAAACATTGATTCTCCATGTGACCATCTCGATTACAATGTTGGCACTTCACATTCTAATGTTGAACATGAACAGGTGAAAGTGAATCTTCTTGAAGGAATCCAACACTTTGGAACTGGATTGGTCTAGAATAACCAGGAATATGAAAGGTAACTTCCTTGTCATATTCAAGTCCTGTTCTATTCTTGTTGTAGATGATTTCTTCCCAAGGTCTGATGATGGGCTTGGAAAGATTATTCTGAGTCTGATTATGCTGAACTTGAACAAATTCATCTTCATTTGAAGTTGCTTATGAAGTTGGCTCGTTAAGTTTCTCCTTCACTAACTGTTGATCACCATTATTATCATCATCATTATAGAGAGGGTTGTTCTGAACAAAAAATAGTTCAGAATACTTCACTCGTTGTTTATTTTTTAGACCAGTCAACTCATCATTCAATAGTTGGGATAGAGATTGAAGAAGTCTAACTTTAGCTTGCGTCACTTGCAAACAAGTTAGCACTGATTGAAGAGTTGGTTTGTTCAATATTACTGTGTTGTCTTCAATGGTGTTTATTAGAGTATTCAGAACTCTAGTAATTCACGACTTCTCTCCATTTGAACACGCTTGATTGAACCTCTCGTTCACTTGCTCTTCTATCTCACTTGTACTCGCTCACTTGAACTTGCTTCCAGGAAGTTGAGGATGTCGGTTACCACCGAAAATGCACCCAGAAACTTGATTACAATGATTTGAGTTTTACTCAACCTTGTCAATTTCGACTCAAAATTACAATGAATCTTGGGTGTCAGGCTCAACCGAGAATGCACCCAATTACAAAGAAATTCAACTTAATTTGATTGGACACTTACAAAATAATTATAGTTGATCTTGATTACTTACAAAAAATACTATTTGCAAGTTTACAATAAATGTCGATTTCAAAGTTGAGTTGATCTCCAAATTTGATGATGCTTTGAGTCCTTGATTATGAGTTTGATGTGTCCAATCTTGATGTGATTTGATATCTTCGTTGCTTCTTAATTGAGAGCTTTGATGTAGAAATTGAATGGATTTTCAATTTGATGATGCTTTGAGATCTCCTTGAATATTATCTTGTTGTGTCCATTGTTGCAACGATTTGAGAAATTTCTCATTTGACTAATTTGATTGCATTTCCTTCACTAATATGATGTGATTGCTTGTAAATGCTCGATCATATGTCGTTGATTGTAACTTCTTGACTTAGCACTTTGTGTGTGTTGCGTTATACAATAGGTTACAAGTGTCAAAACTAGAAACAAAATCACCACATAAAGAAACCATAAGAAAACCACCATCACAAAAGCACAATCGTCCTTAGACCTCCTTATTCGATTTTAGACCAGGTCTAGGACACATCCACCATGAAAAATGATATTTTTATTAAAATATTTGGCACATGGAGTTTTTCCTTTTCGAGAGAGATTCACATAGTCAATAGAGGGTTTTTATTACAAAATTTTGACTATTGTACTCACACCGAGCCTTTAACTACCATGCAGTCATGAATGTTGAATACGTTGGAGGTCGTTGAGACTATGTGGCCATAACCCGCTGAATGGAGGGCACGCGAGTACATTCGTTGAGAAACTTCTTGTGGAGTTTGGATGATAAAATCATTGAGAAGATTTATGAGGAGATTTAAAAGCTATTTTGAGCATATCATTGAGGAATCTGTGGAGAAAATTGCATTCTAGATTGAAAAACCTTGAACAGATTGTTGGGACGACTAGTTCTGAAGTCGAATCTAGTAAAATACGTGTGCAAAACAGAACCTGCAACTCCACTTACATAGCATGATCAACCATTTAGAATTATTTTTGCACAGGTTCAATAGTATCTCCTGCCTGATTGATAAATCATTTTCTCGCTTGACTCTTGAAGAGATACATGGTCAGAAGATAGATAATGTTGTATTAAAAATTCATAGCACAATCCTCTACCAGATTTCACATTGTTTGGGACGAATTTCTTCCATTAATTTGTCGCTCAACTCATCAAAAACAATTTCCAAAAAAGACGTTGAAAATTATAATGGGATGTTGTTTCTTAAAGAGTGCACCATTTTGCAGGTCGCTTGACATATTTGAATAACAAGATTCCAACAATATTCAATAGTGGAAAATTGAATAATCAACAGATCTACAACATATTTACTCACTCGATCTACAATAGAAATAAAACACAATTCTAGTGAAAATTTTGGCCAACTTTCTCAAAGAGGTATCAATCTCTTTAGGGATTCTTCTTCAATCTGTTAGTTGATCAGTTCGCAAATGAGCTCAAGATGCATGAATACAATACACAACACATAGGTCCGCATGTAATCAAAACAACAACAAGGTAAACATATTGATTCATATTTACCATGCAGATCTGTCACTCAGATGCAGATCTATCACTCGGATTTGATAGCATGCATCTATAAGAAATTTAGAATACCTTTGGTGGTAGTGGCGGTCACAATTCATAACTGACATCAATTCTACAGATGAACATTTAATTCAAACGACACTTTTGTCTTCTCTCGCTTTCTTCCAGATCCACAATATACCATGGAGCTATGATATCAAAATTTCCAATCTCTAATATTATATTATCTAAAATTTCCAATCTCTAGATCCTCTTCACCAAACATGCATCGCCAAGCTCTCTCTATGCGTTGCTACGATGGTCTCACTAAGGATGAGAAAAACAATACACTGATCCCAGATTAAGTTTTTTTTCTCGGCCAAAAAAATCAGGCCCTAAGAACTATAGAGCTCTGATACCAATTAAAGAAATTGAGCATAAGAATATTAGTACAAGAAGATTGGCGGAAAATGCCTCAAGCCATCATTCTCAACATTGTATTCATCTTAATGATACAAATATATAATACAATAATGAAACCACCTCAATTGTTCTCACATCGACACCTCATCATGAGATAAGGTAGGAGGAGGAAATATAGGAATCTTGAAACACACTTAAGATAACAACTATATCCTAGCATGTGAAATATACAAAGGTGGTATACTAAGACTTAATGATTGTGGTAGTCAAGGATGAGATAGTTACTTTGAAGAAGCATAAGAAAACATTGCTAAACAAAAGTGCATATCTTTACGAGGAACTCGAGTCAATCTACAACTTGGCAATTTAGAGCTCGATAAAACAATTGAGCCATCTCACATGAACCCAAAATGGATATTTAAAAAGCTAAGGAAAGAATTGTAGGTTTCTTTGTGCCCACTAACTAGGCCCACCCCAATAAAAAAAAATTACAAAATAATTGATTAAATGCATAACGTAGGGGATGCATAAACTCTATGAAAAATTGGCACACTTGTAGAGTTTGCAATGGCATAAAAGTGTCATTTGGGATAAAAAATTGTTGCATGGAGGCAAAGTATACTATTTTTGAAATTATTGCATCTATCTCACACATAGATTTACCACTAAATATATAGAATGTGGTTAGGAAAAGCTTACACGGATTATGAAAAATGTCTATATTAAAAGCTCTCATCTCTCATAAGTGAACCAACAATTTCTACCAAGATTCCAACTATTTCTCTAGGATGGGTGTTATAGTGTGTTAGAACTTCAACTCTAGCAACACAACAATGTTAGAAGGAGCTTGTACCATTGATGAAATAATATCAATATAATGCAAGACTTTGATCAAAAGGTCCTTTAATAAGAAACTCTTCAAGTCTTCGCCACAATGGTAAGAATGATACTCTTTCAACCTTCAGTAGACAAATTGATATATAGCAATAATTGGTTATTATTATTAAGAAATGAGACACGATAACCTCAACTATCAAATTTCATGTGATATGGGGCAAAACCAATTTTCTTGTTGCCCCAACAATAGAAGAATTGGATAAAATAGTCCTTGTGTTATAAAAAAAAAAGGTGGAATAAAGTTTCAACCAAGACAACAATGACAACATACAAAGAAAAGGAAAACATGTGATGGAAAATGTTTTGCCACCACTAGAGACCACCATTGCCTTGTAAGTCATCCCATTTTCAAGGGTAGGTAGTTGTTATTTAAGGTTGAATTTGGATAAAATAGTCCTTTTGTTATACAAAAAGTTAAAATAAACCGAGGTAGTAATCACAAGAGACAAATGTAAATGAAAACAGGTTATGGAAAACGTTTTTCCACCACCAAAGGCGACCATTAGCTTGTAAAGGTGGAATCAACCAAGGAAACAATGAAAACAGACAAAGGTAAAGGAATCTTGCTATGGAAAACATTTTTCCACCATTAGAGACCACCATTAACTAGTGACTCGTCCCATTTTCAAGGGTACATAGTTATTAGTTAAGGGTTGAAGTTGGATAAATTAGTCAAGTGATTGTAAACAAAATGGTAAAAAAACATCAAGGTTTTTTCTTTTTTAACAAAAACAGTTAGAATTGTATTAAAAAGATTTCAATGGCCTCACATGTATGGAGTACATAGTAAAAATTTCCAAAGTCCATTGCAAGGGATTATCAACCCGAATTCAAAATTCACTGGCCTATGATGCCGGCTATCAAATAAAATTGCATTCCATAAGACTTCCTTACATGAATATTTTCAAACAAATTGATGGCATAATAATTGACAAAAGCAATACATGATTATGTTGGATTTTGAGTTCGAATTCTTGTTACCATTGGTTGCATTGTTGATGGAGTCCTTTTCTTCTTCCCTACTATTGTAAAAACTTCTTTGGCAGATGGTGGTGTCCTTGCAAATCCTTTCATCACTGTATTTTTTGGAGGTTCTGGTGGTTATGTACCCTTTGATGCTTCAACTTCTTCATCCTCATCTTCCCAACTTACTGATGGTTTGGGGATGGGAAAAACATGAATATTATTACCTTAATTAGGAGAATGAGTCATTAGTCCCTGCCCTAAATCCAAAGAGACAAATTCCTCTATCTATAGCTTTAGTGTTGATTCTTGTTTCTTTTTTCCAGGTAACAAATTTGTTTGTATCTAGGGCTCTAATTGAGAAGGCTTTCCATTGTCTTGAGTAGTCTTCCCATAATCTTTCAATATTACCTGATGATCTTCATTGGAGTTGGCTCACCAAGTTGATTTCCGTTGGATCTTCATGATATATATATTGTTAATCTTATTTTCCTTTTTTTATTTTTTCAATAAAAAAACATTTTTGTCTATGTTTTTATTTATTCTTAAAGGTACAAAGTTAAAGAAATTCATCAACCTAAGTTCTATCGTCGTTTTAGTTTCCATTACTTGAATGGTATCTTTTGGTTGAGGTCAAATTCAAGTCTCAAGTGACATTGAAAAAATAACCACCTTTCAATGCCTAGCATCTAAGCAAAATAGTTTCTATATAATGGAACATTACTTTAAGTATATTTTACTACCAATATTCTTGGCGACCAATATTCACCCTATTACGCAAGATTTAATGTTGTGGGGAATGGTGTATAGGTCATTGGATTTGAAAACAGTTCAAATCCATTGGTCTATACACCACCCCCTACAACATTCAATGTTGTCTAGGAGGGGAGATATTGGCCACCATCTTTACTTCGAGATTTCATGATCTCCATGTGCAAGAGGTGCATTGTTTATATCAATAAACACAACTCCAAGAGGTGAAATTCTTATCAATAAACACAAAGATGAATTAGTAATGTCACTTGCCTGCCTTTATGGAACAAAAGGAAACACTCCAATGAAAACCCCTACCCCTCATCTTTATTTGAAAAGCAAAGAACATTCAAGTATAAAAAATAATATTCATAGACGATGTTAATTTATCTTAATCACATTGGAGTAGCAGGTTTAAGGTATCATTATGGATCCTTGAGGGACATCAAGAACTTGTTTTGCTTGGGGTCGTGGTATTGTTTCCAACAACAGAGTAGAAGCTTACCCTCTGTGGCAAGACTCCAAGTAGCTAAGGGAATGGGTGTGCAATCTCTCTTTGTCATAGGAGATCCTAAGAATATTATCATTCATATGGTACATAATATCCATCATAGACAAGAGCGAACATGAAGCAAAGTCCTTAATCTCCATATCCTTCTTTCAAGTATTGTGTGAGCTCAACAATGAGGAAGATCATTGAGCCAATTATGGAGTAAAACTAAAAGTTACAAAATTGGTAGTTAATGAAACATTAGAACAACAACCCATCCCTTAATTCTCATCAAGACCATGACACATCACTAAGTATTAGATGGGTGCATGACTAGTCACATGGCTAAACTTGTGGTAAACCTAATTTAGAACATGGTGCACCAACCAATATTCATCACCTTAAGATTGATATATTCAATATTTTTTGGGAGCGCTATGTACATAATATTAGTTTATTGCGTTTTTATTGTTTTTGTTTTATTGATGTTTTTATTTGTGTATTATTTAATGTATTAATAATACATTGATAATAATATATTAAGACTCTTAATAAATTATACATTAGTATTAATTGTATATTAATAATAGGATTATTAATATATTTGATAAAAATAATTCCTTATTATTAATAATTATTACCACATTTTTGAGCTTAATCTTGTTATAGATTTGAAACATTGACCTAAAAATAACTAAAAATACACACCACATAAATCTTAAAAGTGTAAAATATTTCAATATCATTCATTCATTGATATATATATATATATAGACAAAATGTATAGAGGTTTAATCATGAGCATAGAGGCTAGTGTCGGTCTACTCTCTGCCATGAGCTCCGAGTTTCATGAAGTTTGATGGCTCGTCTATTGGGAAACCAAGCCAACCTGCAAAATTGAACTGGAAGAGTTATTGTGTTGCCAAAAAGGAAAGTAAAAGACAACCTTCTAAGAAGACAAAAACTAGACAATGCTAGATAGAAAAAATGACAATCTTGAGACCAAATAAAACAAAAAGAGGAACATGAAATGAAGATAGGAAGCCTAGACATCAAGGAAGAGGAACCTAGGCACGAAACTTAGATTTCTCAGCACCAGCTCCCAATGTCGATGAGTCAGGATGGGGGAATCCTTTGAGGATCCCTCTTGAGGAAGTTGGATGGTGTTGCCATGCTTCTTGACCAACGAAGAAATGAGGGTTAGC
This sequence comes from Picea abies, assembly GCA_900067695.1. NCBI lineage: Eukaryota > Viridiplantae > Streptophyta > Pinopsida > Pinales > Pinaceae > Picea > Picea abies. The sequence goes on along the minus strand of CBVK0100604300.1, from coordinate 17,518 downwards.
AATAAACGACTATGCTTCTTCTGAGCATCCATTCGTTGGTGAAATTCCTTACAGTCAAGCTCTTTTGTTAGCATTGTTTGGGCTACAAAGGTTTAAGTGTGCCAATAGAGCTTAACTGTGTGGAGGAATTTTGTGTCCATGTTCTGTTCTTGTTGGTTCCCAAATCCGAAATGAATGTGCCAACTTGTTGATCAATTACTTCATCTTCCTTGTATGCTCTGATTACCTCGACATCCTCCTCAATAGTTTTAAAAAAATCTTGGGCAGAGGGGGTGGCAAAAATTCCTATACATTGCAATAGTCGCTTCAACTGCAGAGGTTTCCCGGGTCTTGCAAATAGAGGCCTAGCCATTACAAGCCACACACAAATCCATGGGGGCAAACAAAATCTAAAATGAAGCCATTGTTTGAAACTGGAATTCTATGTAGAGACATAGTTTCCCATCCGTCAAGTCAAGCGAAGAGCACTGTAGCCAAGACAAGCATTCGAGTAGAAATCATCACCATAAGAGGAAACTTAATTCTCACCACCATTGGCATCATTCCCATAACTTTTAGTCGTCCCCTTCTCCTTCCCTAGTACAAAATCGACCTGGCTATGAAACCTCGCTTGTGGAGGAGTATAAGGGGGGGTAGTATATATATATATTCAGATCCATCTTAACTCCAAATCTATCATGCACCGTCCTTGGAGTGAACATTTTTAGATGAAAAAAAACTTGAGGAAATGTTTGCACTTCTAGAGATTTGATACCTCTAAACATATGATAAATGATGGATCTATGTTGATTAATCAATTATCTTTAAGGTGCATTCGAACATTTCTTTATATGGAGATATTTTTTTATCGCAAGACAACATCTAGAGATCAAGAAAACTAGACTCTGATTTTATGTTGCAAAAGCTCACGGCTCACCCATATTTACACTCATTAGACACCCACATTATCATCGATCGTGGCTTAGAGGGAATCTATTAGAAAAACAAGAACAAAGAAAGAAATATATTCAGATCCATCTTAATTCCAAATCTATCATACACCGTCTTTGGAATGAAAACGTTTTTTGATGAAATTTTTTTTGAGGAAATGTTTGCACTACGAGAGATTTGATCCCTCTAAACTTATGATAAATGTTGTTGATTAATCAATTATCTCTAAGGTTCATTCTAACATTTCTTTACATGGAGATAATTTTTTATTGCAAGAAAACATCTAGAGATTAGGAAAACTAGACTCTGATTTTCTGTTGCAAAACCTCATGGCTCGCCCATCTTTAGACTCATTAGGCACCCACATTATTAGAAAAACGAGAACATAGCTTTTCTTTGTATCCAAAAATAATTTCTAAGATTAACCCATATATAAAGGTGGGGGTGGAAAGAATAATAAGAAAAAAAAATTATTTCAGGTATACAAAGCTTGAGTTGATGTAATATCCTTCGAAGTCCCTTGACTAAATGTTTGCAAATACTAGTTAAAGAAACCATGTTCAAAAGGCACCTTGATATCTGAATGTATCAAAGTATCTCCAAGCATAACTACTAACAAAATAAAATAAACAATGAGAAATGTAGCAATAGGAGCCTTTAGAAACAATTACTAAGCATAAAATATATATGCAATACAAAGTCCCCTGTTGAAACCCTTGGAAGATTGCCTTTATTGAAATGAAATTTCATCCCATGACAGCTTGTTTTAGGCATTAAGTTCAAAATAAGTACTGAAAGAATATGACTGAATTATTCCAAATGTCAGAGCCAAACAAAAGGTGAAGCTGAGAACTTGGTCTTAAATGAATTAATAGATTTATGTATAAGACACACATTTGAGGCAACAAACTCTTTAACTGCAAACAACCATACTCTCCACCCATGTCGACCAATTGGACCAGTAGAGGCTAAATAAAATTGTTTAGAGATTAAATTTGGAAAACAAAGACATTGGCATCTTGTATAAGTTCATAGAGATGATAACTCCTAGGTCAAAATCTCTCAAAACATGACTTATAGTTGAGTCGGAGCAATTGTAATAGCATAGTACCGCACCAAAGCTAAGGCTTGTTCAGTCACAGCCCTATTATGAGCCTATCTTGCCCCCTCAAAAGATATACTTTCGGCTTTGCTCCCCTATGCACTCTTCTCTAAAGCATCAGATGCTTCAATAAGCTTTCCTTCTACCAAACAGTGCTCAACATGACAATGACTGATACTATACCTTCATAATGTAGCCCATCAAAACGAAGAACATCCACTTATTAATCGAGTAAGCAACATGAATGGCACCTAGTAACCCTCTCTTGATATTTTTAATTGGCCCACCTTCGCAACATAAGCAAAATGAGCTAGTGCATGAGTTAAAATACCTCCACCACCAGCTGCAATAAGGGTTAGTTCTCTAAATGTTTCCTTCACGGACTCAAACTGCATCACATTGCACATAAAATGAAACATGGTCACAGGTCTCTAATGTTCATTTATGGTGGTAAGAAGCATAAATCATAGCTATCTATTTACCTTCAAGCCTTTAAAGTGATGCAATGGTGGAAAGAAGCATAAATTTATAATTAACTATTTACTGTCCAACATTTCAAGTGATGCAATGGTGGGAATAAGCACAAATATTTTATATTCAAGTTTTTAAAAATAAGCATTTTCATTATCTCTAGAAATATCATTTCTTATGTTACAAAAGGGAACAAATATACAATAGCTCTAGCATATTAGCATGTATGCTGCTAAAAGAAACAACAAATATACATCGTGAGCAATCAAATTATATGGAAAATGTGTGAAAAAGATGAAAAATACTTACACCATTCATAGTTTCATAAATTTCAAAGGAATACATGAAATTCTCGAAAATGTCATGGAGGTCCAATTATCAAATCAGTGTTCTCTAAACGCAAAAAGCCTAAAAACAGCTGCAAAAAGCATCTTACAACATTAACATTGTTGATCAGGGAAGTCAGAAACCATAATTTAAATATAACAACAGTTGGAATAACATTTCTTTGTTCACAACAAGAACTTTTCTTTTTTGTTTCTGCTGATCCTCCTCTGGGTAGTGCAAAACTTGACTTCCCGCTGATTGAAAACACCATAAAAAGATTTAAACCTAAGAATTCCAATATAAAGTGTGTTGCAAAGCAAGTTAACTTTTAAAGATGGAAAACTACAGTTATCGTTAGTCTCAAATCCTTTACGAATAAAATTAACATAAAAAGTTCTCATACTAAAAATCAATAATCACTTATATAGAATTATTATTGGCATCTTATCATCCATCATTGAAACATCTTATATAGGAAAACCATTTCTCTACAATTGCCAACTCTACTCTAGAAATGAAAAAAGCAAAAACCAACGCACAAATGGCGCTGACTGCATGTTAAGAGCGATGAAATAAAAATTCTGCAATTCTAATTGAAATTCCATTGACACAGTATGAATGGCTAAATCAGTGAATTGCACTGTAGATATAATCAATCTCATACCACTGCATCCAGAGAAATAACATATAGGAGCTGCCAAAATGAATGACAACATTTTTGTCCACGCGATTGTAAAATACTACATCCATGGCTTATCCTCCCTTAGCCCCGGTATATCCGCATCTTTCCTTCCATCATTCTTTATAACAGTAACGAAATTATCTTACGGTTTTGAATGAATCTGGGTCAATATGGTGATTATGGTTTAAATTTAATACAGAATGTGTCCTAACTCCCAAAGTTCGCTAGTGTGCGCATTAGAACGACCAATATATATCATAAGACCTACACATTCAAGTGCTCAAATGGCAATATTAAAGTGTTAGAATCATCGCAGGTATATTTGGCTTATAGGGTCTACGTGCCCTGTTAATGTAACAATCATGATATTTTCTAGGTGCAGTCCTACATTAATGGCCATTAAAATATTCCATGGACTTGTGTACAAATTTGTAAAGACAGACACTGTGTTCATCAAATCTGCCCTCATTTTAATCTGGATTCATCCCCATAAAACTATCCTCTAACAAAGCCATGCAACACTTCCGAGTTTATATGCAAATACACAGTAGCACCCAGTTCGGTCTCAGACTTTACAATGAGATTTATCAATCACCAACGCCAGTGTATAGAGCAATCAAACATATGCTCATAGCTTTCAAGAAATTTTTTCTTCCCCTCCAGATATTTATTAACTGGTCAGTGCAGCTACTGCTCCTCCTCCTCCAAACTTGCGCATTGTTTTTGGGTGACTGAGAGTGTGTGAGTGAGTGAACACATGAGCCAAGACATCCTCTATTTATACTAATCTGGCCATGCGAACAGGTGTCTCTTCAAGCAGAGTCGACCTGTCGTTTTCTACATATAATACTTCAATATTACTTATTATGTTGAGCAGACTTGTCTTCCAGGGTTTTCACACATCTGTTTAGGGTTTCTCTTGCTTCGAAATATTCTATTATAGTCAAAGGTTACATATGGAGGTTAATACCTCCCGTAGCTACCATAATATCAACACTCTCTCTTAGCTAGGGAGGTATTTAACCATGATGTTCCCTTCAGGTCTTCATAGCCTTGATCGCTATGCCATGATCCTCTTGTCATGGTTATGCATACCATGACACTGGTAGCATCATTATGTCAGACATGGCTACACCCATGTGGACCTGTCAATCTTGTCTAGGGGCCACAACCCGCTAGAGAACACTAGAGCTACACCTCCTAGTGTGTGTCACCGTCATCGTTATGGGCTACACCCACATGACATGCTCACCTAAGTCGTGAGTATCATCATTACTATCAGCGTCAACTGGTAACAATCTGGTATCAAAACATAACATCACAATATCCATGAGCCTCATTTAGCTATATTGATGATCCATCTCCACCACCATGTGTCTAGCACCTCGAGTCATTCTTGTCCCATGCCAAGAATCGTGACCTCATCGGAGCCACATTCACCTCATAGTTGATCCTCTCATAGGATTACTCTGTGAATGAATTTAGCTCGATGTTATCAAACACGTGTGTCTAGCAACTCGGGTCGTTCTTGTCCTATGACAAGAATTATGACCACATCAAAGCCACAAACACCTCATGGTGATCCTCTCATAGGATCACTCCGTGAATGCATTCAGCTCAATGTTATCTGACACGTGGAATTGCACCTCAAGTCTTCAGTCCGTTGAAGACTACATCGGGGCACATCTACTCTGGATGTAGATGTTCCCTATCTCCCCTGGTCTGCAACCCAATTGTTGTGGAGATAGAGTCGACCTGATGCTTATCGGGACTACTCACCTACTCGTGAGTTAACTGCTCACCTACTCGTGAGAGTTTCAAGGCCCAATGCAATTCACCCATACGATATCTAGCAACAACTCGAATCTTCAGTGTGTCGAAGATTACATCTAGGCCTATTCCAACATGATCAAGTCCGTCTGATCAATCTTGGAATATCGACATGATGCTGCAATCATCAATACTCCCCCAGGGAAACATTTGCATTCTTGTCAAGCTTGTCCCAGACAGCGGCTTAGTGAAAATGTCAGCAATCTACTCATTTGTGGATAAGTGATGGAGCCTCATTGCTCCTTTCTGCACCATGTCTCTGATGAAGTCCTGCAAGATCCTTCGAAAATCCACCCTGCTTCATATCTTGCGTCACTGACTATGATATATGACTAAGTGCTACAGATATCTGCTTCCCTACTTGTCTAGAAATCTTGCTTGATCCCAAGCTGAAGTAACACCCCAGGTGCTAGATCTGTCTTTTGCATTTTCAATCCAAAAACTGTATATCCCAACAGCCATACTTCATCATTGGAGATCAATCATATCTATCTATACCACAACATAGGTACCTGCATGTTGTGCTATAACTCAATAATATAGTCATGGATCAACCACATACTGGCACAAGGTGCTCTTTGTAAAGCAAATATCTATCTCGTCACACAACTTCCTCAGATGTGTCGTCATAGGTGTGGCCATGGACTTCCTATCCATCATGCTAAACCTCTTCAGTCTCCTCACTGAAGATCTCATCTGGTGTCATCCATGCTTCCGATCTGGTCAAGATCCTTCATCTCAAACTCTGAAATCAACTCCCTCTATCTGATAAAATCCTTGGACCACGCTTTCATCTGCTACATGCCCATTTGCATTCTACAAAGTGTCATGAAACTATGCTGGCTTATTCTTGATCACGGACTCCCTCTCAGATTTATCTCTTATGACCTGCCCGGAATAAGAAACAAGAACAACAAAATCTCCATGGTATCCTCTATGGAAGATATCATACCTGGAGTCTATGACAGTGACCAAGAACATCTCCTAAAGGAGATCAACTTCATCTCGTAAGCAATAAGCATTTACATAAGAACAAGAATATCTCCTAGAGAGAGATCAACAAGTGTATCTCTAGTATTAAGGGTTTAGTATAATGATCATAACTTCAATAGATCAAGATGCAGCATAAGAACATAATAATGCCATAAGAGCTAGAGACATATCAATTTAAATAATCAAACCTGGAGTCCTCACTGCTAGGGAGGGTACGGTTGTTCCTCTGAATGTACTAAATTCATTGCTTGGACAAGGTCTCTTGTACATCCCCTTCAAACACACGCATGCTTTGCTGGATGATATTAATAATAATAATCTATTTTTAAGGTCACGGCCAAGCCACACCAAATTGGTGTATGGGACCCCCTTGTTTGTGGGACAAGGGACCCCCCTCTGCCCAACGATTTGACTGGTAAAGTCTAGGGAGGTATACATACCCTACCCCCCTCTGGATTTGAACTTGTGACCTCTTAAGAGGAAACACATGTTCTTAACCAAAAGTCAACCTTTGACTTTTACTTTGACCAATCAACCTTTGAATTTGACCCCAAAAACTCAAACTTTATGTTTTTGTTGGTTGAGGGCACAAGAGGGTGTGCTAGGCTAAGGCGCGCTAAAATATCCAGAAATTAGGTCCAATGCTTTACTGAAGGTACCCAAAGAGTTGGATTAGGGCTTCCTGCAGCTACAAAATCAAAAACCCTAGTTGCAGCTACAACTGGTGCCACAATGAGCTTAACAAAGAATTTCCGTGCTACCTTCCAGTGGTTAGACTATCCTGAAGGTGGTGTGGGCCCATTACCTGTTAGAATAATGTTTGATGTGCTACACCATTGTCACCCAACCATAGGCATAAAGCCACCCCTGAGCACCTTAACCTTTGACAGAAAGAATGCTTCCAGGAAGCCACACCATAACCAACAGATAACCAAGAGAGCGCACCTTATCCAAGGGTAGCGCACAAGAGAAAGTACCAGAAAGACTAAAAAAGAGAAAACTATAAAACTAAAGTTGTTGTTCCTCCTCCTCCAAACTTACGCACTGTTTTTGGGTGACTAAAAGTGTGTGAGTGAGTGAACAAATGAGCCAAGACGTCATCTATTTATACTAATCTGGTCAGGTGAACAAGTGTCTCTTCAAGCAGGGCCAACCGGTCCTTTTCTGCACATAATACTTCAATATTACTTATTCTGTTGAGCCAACTTGTCTTCCAGGGTTTTCACACATTTGTTTAGGGCTTCTTTTGCTTCTGAAATATTCTTTTCTAGTCAAAGGTTACATATGGAAGTTAATACCTCCCGCAGCTACTATAATATCAACACTATGAACTACAATTGCATACTTAGGATATTAATACTATCAAAGGAAGCTTGGCCTCTACTATGAAGTACAATTGCACAATTAGGCTATTAATACCACCCAAGGAAGCTTGGCCTCTACTATGAAGTACAATTGCATAATTAGGCTATTAATACCACCAAAGGAAGCTTATGTGGATTGTGACTTTGACAAGACTCCCTTGAACAAGCATAAAAATCCATGCGCTAATTTGGAAAGATGGAGGTAAATATTAGATCAAGACCTTAGGCCCATTTATTGCACCATGAATCCACTTTCAAGCAAATGATCTGAAAAGAAACCTAATGCAACTTTCCTTTCACAGTCTCGGCCCTAATCTATAACCTTGTGTTGTGTTAGAGGTACTGAATAGAAATTTGTTCACAAATATTTCATGTCCTAAGCAACACATCATTTATAAATATTTCATGTCCTAAGAAACACATCAATTATAAACAAGAGATACATAGAAATATTGAGTGAATAGAATGGGATGATCCTTTGCAAGAGATGCAGTTGTTTATGCTTTTTCAACTAGATGGGCTTTCTTAAGCTTCATGACTATATTTTGATTTTTCTTCTTCCTAAACATAATATGTGACTAAGATAAAGCCATTATGATTTTGAAATAGACTACAATTCATTTTATGTAAAAAAAAACAGGGAAAACTTACAAAAAAAGAGATAATTTTATTAATGTCTAACAAGTGAACACAAAGTTGGTCAATGTTTACTCTAGGGTTGTTGACACTCCTAGGTAGGCTACTACTTCTCCCAGATGGCTAGTGCCTAATCAGTTTTTCAGGACCCTAGAAATCCCTGCTATAATAAGTGAATCAAAAGCCATTTATAGACTTACTCCAAGTCCAAGGGCAGTTTCAGCCTGAACTCCTTCTTGGAACCCTTTAGTCCTCCCTAACTAGGTCATTGTTGATGCCATTTAAGTTTGGATCACTTGCAGATTCCAACTCAATCAAAGATACCGCCATACATGACAAAAAATAGTAGGACCCTTATTGTAATTTAAGAACATACCAAGGTCCATCAAAATAATTTTCTACCAAAGCATGATATGAGGAATTTAAAAATTAAATTAATTTCACAAAATTTGACCCACAAATGCATAATGCAAAATAATTTAAAATGGAAGGTTGTCTTTCAAGAGAAAAATTTGGAGTTTCATTTCTTTTCACAAATAAATTAGTCTTTTAAGAGAACAACCTTTTGTTACTGCCAGCTATTAATATATCCAAGTTCGAGCTAGAAATTACTTCGAGTGTGGCAGGATGCCCAACCAAGTATTAGAAATAAAATATAGTATTTTATCTTTCATGGAAACTTTGAACTAAATAAATTAATAATGTTAAAGTGAAAACACTTGAAAACTAGTGTTAGGACCCTAGGGAGATATTAGTAGTAAAGTGTGACAGGTTATACGTGTATTGCAAGTTTTTGTGGGACATGTTGTGTGGGTGTGAAACAACAATGCAATATGCATATATTGTGGTATCTTGGAATAACTTCCATGACTATAAAATATCTTCTCCTCCTTGTATTTTATCTCACATTTGTTGTAAGGGATGATATGCAGCAACATATAAATCCCAACATACCATGATCCTTATGCCAATAAGGGTAGCCACAAGGGAGTGGTGTCTCCTACTAACATAATGGTTGAATGATTTAGGATGGGTATGTGTGTTTGCTTGGGCTTCCCCTGCTTTGTTAGGCTTGTTGACACACAATGAGATACACACATTTTGTGTCATCTTGAATAGCTTATATGACTATTAAATATCCTCTTTTCTCTACTTAAAAATAATTGAAAGCTTTAATGCCTTGATGCCTATTGAATAATTACCTAAAATCCCAGGAGGAATATTTCTTCATACATTGAGATTTAAATGTTTCATATAATTGCCAATCATGTATTTCCGTATAGTTGGTCCATACCTCCCATCTTTACAACAAATTGACAAGATGTTCCTAATTACATTGTTACAACTTTACTAATCAATATTCGTCGATTTGAATTGCAATTCTCCAAAGAGAAATGGAGATTACTCCTGAGACAGGGGAGAGTAGCTTTTCAAAAGTTAATCCCATTACAAAGGACTCCCTTGTATCTCTCAACACATATTTCTACCATAGATTGAGAGTATTGTTTAATGTGGAATAGAAAAGTTTTAAAAAACTAAAAAAATATGAACTTCTTGTAGAAATTTCCCAGAAATTCAGAAATTTCATCTCATAACTAGATGTTTCCTAGATCTTAACCCTGTGAATTCAGTCTTAAGGCTAGTATGAAATATAAAACAAAATAGAAGCGGAAATGGCCTAAGTCCAACACATAATTTTCGGAGGAGATCAAACCTAAGTCATGTAAATGGGTGAGGTGGATAAGGGATATCCTGACAAGGGGTGCAGTGATAGCAGGGAAATGCAAGGCTTACCTATGGGTGCCTTTGTAGAAGGCGAGTTGCACCTGTCCTGGATGCAAATGTTTCCAAGCCCATTCATGCCTTTTATCTTTATTTCTTTATTACTTTTTTCTTTCAAGAAGCTAATCAGGGGACACTGCCTTTGCGTGGTGACAATGTTTTTTTTTTAACAAAAACGGATATGGAGATTTATTTAATATCTGGCAGAGAGGGATGCCTAACCCTTACATTGCAAAATCAGAGCTACTACTCTGTATTCCATATTCCAACTAGAGTGCGAATCCAAACATACAAAATCCAGGGTTCTAAATTGTGGTGAATCCCCAACATCAGATAGCTAAATCTACTAGTTAACGAACACTTGTCTTCTGCCCACCGAGTGTCTTCCTTACCCGATTTTGGAGGCTGCCTCTGCGGTAGCTTCCGAAATCTTACTTATTGCTTTAGTAAGCTCTTCAACCTGTTGCTCTAGTTTGCAAAGGCGTTTTCCCAGATCTCCCATAAGGATGGCCACGTCCTTCAGCCCCGTCTGGAGTTCTTTTGTCAGATCCTCCTTTAGTTCCTGCATTTCAATATTAAGCGTTTCCCATTTTCTCTGGTTTGTGGACGCTCTGATACTTTCCAGCTCTGCTTTAATCAATTCAAGTCGCTCCTTCGGAGATAGAGATGGCTTGGAGGCCGACTCCATACCTTCTGCTTCTGAGATTCTTGTTTTTTCCTTGTGCTCAACAAGATCGCGCGTCTGTCTACAGGGATGAGTGTTTGCAACGGGAGGGTTCCTTTTAAAGTCAAAACCGCCTGCCTCGTCTCGTGATCCCCCTCGGAATGAAACTATCTCCGAATCTCTGTTCTGAGATTGCGCCCGTCCCACAGAAGCTCTGGTGTCCTTCCAGACTGACGCCATGCCCACGTGAAGAGACATGTCGTGATTGTCTATTAGCTTAGGGAATGGAATGATTAGATGTTCCCCCATTAACAGTCAGATGGGCCTTGATTAGAAGAGTGCCACGATTTGCCTCCCTGTCAGCCTGACCGTTCAGAGATCTCAGCACATGAAAAAATTTATAATCCCTGATCTGCTCCAGTAGAAGGAGGATCTTCTTGTATAATTGAGCCAAAATTATGTCCTTTGGGGTCTTTTTGGAGTTCAATTCATCAACCACCTATTTAGAATCTCCAAAAATCATAATTTTCTGGATGCCCATATTTAACACCTGAATAAGACCTTGCCAAAGTGCAAGGAATTCCGCTTGATTGTTAGAGGCATAGCCTATACCCCAAGCGTAAGACAAGTGAATTGTGCCAGAGGGTTCTAAAATTATGGCCCCTCCCCCTGCCTTACCAAGGTTACCCTTAGAGGCCCCATCGAAGAAGAGACACCACTCGTCGATCGACGATCTCCATTTCAGAAATTCCTGTTCCTCCATCCGTATGTCCCAGTTCCTGTTTTGCGATGGTTTGATTTGATTGGTGTCAGGTTGAGATAGCCTGAATTCCTTGAGCCACCTTTCTTCTTCATCCGAGAGAGTGGACGAGTTCCGGATAGAGGCCTTCACGTTTAAAGCTTCTGAAAGCATAGTCCTGGCTTTAATGGCCACCTGGGATGGCAATCTTCTTTCTTCTTTGAAAATCCTGTTATTTCTCTCCAACCAAAGCTTCCAGCATAGGAATTTGGGGATCCACATCCAGACGGTTTTGAGGAGGTTTTTCTTACTCAGATCAAACGAAGACAAAGACAACCAGCTACTTAATAGCTCCGAGGCCGAGGATGGAAGATTGGAAGAGACCAAACCTATTAGAAGGCCCCAAGCTTCTTTGGAGAACTCACAGGTAAAAAGAAGATGCGCAGTGGTTTCTTCTGCCTGATTACAAAGGGGGCAACGAGAAGGCCCCTCCCAGCCTTTCCTCTTAAGATTATCAAAGGTTAAGATGTTGTTGTGGATCAGGGTCAAAACAAAGAGGTCGACTTTAGGAATTGAGGGGAAGTTCCAAAGCGCTTTCCACAGACCTGGATTAGGAGGGACCCATGGCAAGTCAAAAACTACCTTATAGCCAGCTGTTGCTGTGTATAACCCTGAATCTAAACCCCAACCTCGCTTATCTTTGGATCTGGCATTGATTGGCGACTTTCCTTGAAGGAAATCCAGCAGAAGCGTTGCTTCCTCTTTGATCTCTTCCGGATAGCTCCCCAGATTCCAGCCTTCCCATGATTGCTTGGCATCATTCTTCCAGAGGGAGATATCCCAAAGCGTTCTGCAGTTGTTGGCCAAGAGCCAATCCTCGATATTCCTGGTTTCTCTTAACAATGTAAGGGGTTGATCTCCAAGAATGGAGTCCTCCCAGATCCGAATTTTTGACCCGTTCCTCGGTATCCAGGTGAGTTTTAGAGTAAAGAAAGGCAGGGCTCTTTGGCACAAGTTGAAGATCGGGGAGCCTTTCTGCACTTTTGCAGGTCTCTCCAGACAACGCTCCCTATCACCTGTGAAATATTTTTTCCTGGGGATTTGATTGCTCCAGGTTCTTTTCCCGGTAATCAGTTTCCAAAGCAGCTTTCCTCCCATAGCAAGATTATGCACAACCACCTCTCTAATACTAAAACCACCTTCCAACTTTGGCTTCTTGACCTTATCCCAATTAACTAAGTGGAGTTTCCTTTCACAATTCTTGCCTCCTTCCCACAAGAATCTCCGGAGCAATTCATCGGATTTATTTGTTATAGTTTTGGGAGCAAGTAGCACCGAACACTGATAAATTGGGAGGCTGGTAATGACCGAGTTCATCAACACCACTTTACCTGCTTTGTTGAGCCAATTTGCTCCCCACGCTTGAATCTTGTTTTTGAGTTTATCCACCATGGGCAGCCAGTGCGCGACCTTAGAGTAGGTTTTGAAGATTGGGATCCCCAAGTAGATAAATTTGTCCCAGTTTGTTATGCCTTCCATCTCAAGAATCCGGCCTATTTGCAACAATTCTCGAGGATTACAGTTCCAACCAAAAATCTGACTTTTATGATAATTAATTTCGCTGCCAGAGCACATTTTGTAGAGGTCAAGTTCTGTTTTGAAATTCCTTGTTGTCTTGAGGTTGGCATCACCCAATAAGAGGGTGTCATCAGCGAACTGAGCATGGCTAACCTCCTTGACCGATGGGACTACTCTTATACCTGGTAGGACTTTACTTTGGAGGCAACGCTGCAGTTGGAAACTTAACACCGAGGCTTGTAAGACATAGAGCACAGGGGAGAGCGGGCACCCTTGCCTTAGCCCTCTAGAAGCCTGGAAAAACTTGGCAGGGCATCCATTAATCAGAGGGGCGATCCAAGGTGCTGAAATACGGGCCTTAACCCACCCAATAAACTTTTGATTGAATCCAAAATTCCTCATGACTGTGAACAGAAAGTCGTGTCAGACCTTGTCGAATGCATTAGCTAGATCCAACTTGACTACCATGCCCTTCTCTTTTTTCTTGCAGCTGGTATGGATGGCTTCTTGAACTAGAATAATATTATCTAGAATTTGTCTCCCTTTCATGAACCCTCCTTGATTTTCTGGAATCAATTTTGGCAGTATTCTTTTGAGCCTGTTAGCCATTATTTTGGTAATGATTTTGTAACCCGTGTTACAAAGGGATATCGGTCTGAATCTGTTGAAGTTTTTGGCCCCTTTTTCCTTTGGGATGAGGGCTAAGAAAGAAGAGTTTGTGCTGCCACCCAGCTTGTTGCAGTTCTGAGATTTTGTGACCATTCTGCATAAATCCTTTTTTATGATATCCCAACAGTGAGTATAGAAGCGAGCTGAGAATCCGTCCGGCCCAGGCGCTTTGTCTGGATTCATATTGAAGACAACTTTCCAGATTTCGTTAATACTGACAGGTCTGTTCAGCATCCAATTATCCTCTTCGGTGACTAGGGCTGGAATTTCTGATAATGGGTAGCAATTCGGCTCCAAGACCTCCATATCAGGTGCTGAGTATAGCTTTTTGAAATAGGAATGAGCCGCCTCCTTTATGCCTTGGGATTCTTTGAAGACTTGGTCTTGCCATTGAATCTCACTGATGGAGTTGTAGTTTATCCTTGCTTGAGCTTGCTTGTGGAAGAAAGTTGTGTTCTTGTCTCCATCTTTCAGCCATAGCGCCCTTGATTTTACTCTCCAATAAGTTTCTTCTTCCCGACAGCTTTTATGGTACTTACTTTGAATTTCGGATTCCCGGTTGAGGAGCTCCTGGGTAACTTGGGCTTCTTCCATAATCAGTTGATGCCTTTCCAATGTCTTATGAATTCTTTTCCTTTCGTCCAAGGGTGAGCCTAATTTTTTTGCCCACATTTTTAGGTTGACTTTGAGTCTTCTAAGCTTTTCTTCCCAAACGAAGAAGGAGGATCCAGTAATAGGAACATTCCAGGTGTTTTGAACCAGGTTGAGGAAATCACCTTGTCCTGTCCATATTGGGCAGAATCTAAACGGAATAGGGCCTGGTGCTGAACCAGGAAGAAGGGAAAGGGAGATAGGTTTGTGGTCAGAGGTGTAATGGGGGAGAATCTTGGAGGTCGCCATAAGGCCAAGGGTAAGGAAGGAAGATTGGATGAGGAACCGGTCAAGCCTGGCTGCTATGTGACCTGGTCCAAATCTTTTGTTGGACCAAGTGAACTTTCCGTTGGATGGTGAAATGTCTTCCAACTCCCACTCCGACATCAGATCTTCTACCCATTCTCTAGCAGGGTCCCGGACAATAGAACCCCCTTTCTTCTCGGCCAGCGAGAGGGTGACATTTAGATCACCCGCCACTACTAAATTCTCGATATTATGCTGATTGAGAAACGAATTTAGTGAGTCCCAGCATTCTTTATTCTCATTAAATGAAACAGGGGCATACAAGTTAAATAGACTTACCAGATGTCCAAAGCCTTTATGGTACAGTTTGGTATATATCCAATGGGTGGTTCCTGTTTCTTCTACTAGCTCGAGCTTTGCGGAGTCCCAGAATGTTGCCAACCCCCCCGAGGCTCCTCTAGCGCTTGCTTCCCTTCCAGGGCCATTCTTCCAGAATACATTGCTTATCCGAAGGAGTTCTTCCTCCTCCATCTTCATCTCCTGGATTAGGAGGACTTCTGGTCTCACAAGCCTTACTAAATCCCTCAAGGCTTCCTCTTTCAGTTTGCTTCCCAGTCCTCTGCAATTCCAGGAGACGTATTGCATTATTTCCTGGATGTGATGGGAGGCCACCCTTCGGTGTCTTCCCTAGTTTCGCCCCCGATCTGGTGTTCACCATCTCTAGGATTGTGTACTGTGTGTCTTGAGCCACTTCCTTGTAGGTTTGCTCTTCCCTTCTCTTCTTCTCAGTTTTCCTACCCCTCTTTGGCTGGTCAGGAGTACCTTTCGGGCTGCTTACTTCTGTATCCTCCTCTTCCGGGGTTTCACTATCTGTATGCATATTCAAGTTGATATTCTCCTTATTCAGACTGGAACCCTTGGAGGGCGAGATTGGTTCAACTGGGGCCAAAGGCGTTTGGTTTTCCTCTCCTTCTG
Organism: Picea abies; assembly: GCA_900067695.1. Taxonomy (NCBI): domain Eukaryota; kingdom Viridiplantae; phylum Streptophyta; class Pinopsida; order Pinales; family Pinaceae; genus Picea; species Picea abies. The sequence continues at coordinate 1,879 of CBVK0100604300.1, read as the reverse complement.
GTACTTTTGTTGGGGTTCGCTTTCCTTTTGGGGCTTCTTGGACATTTTGTTTTGGGTTATCGTTTTTTGGTGGTTCCTGGTTCATTTTGTCCTTGCTTTTAACATTATATGGGTTTTTCCCTCTCTTCACCTTCGGCCAGCCTTCTGCGTCTTCTTTCCCACCGGTTTGCAATTTGGGATAGTTTCTTTGGAAATGTCCGTGCTCCTGACAGTTCCTGCACTTGAATGGCAGGTGCTCATAGTCAAGTTTATGATAATGAGTCCAAGACCCAACAGTTAACTTTACTTCTTCAGGGAGCCCTGCCTCCAGATCGACTTCCACGCAGATTCTGGCACAAGTGTATTGTCCTTTGTTGTCAGCTCTGTCAATAAACCTGCCAACTCCATTCCCTATCCTTTGCAATGATTCAAAATCACAGCAGTGCATAGGAAGGTTTGGTAGTCTGACCCAAACCGGCACTTCCTTGGGCGTGTCCACCAATGGATCAAAATCGGGTGTCCATTTGTTCAAATATAGCCCCTGCGTTCCCATGAAATAGGGCCCATTCTTGAAGATTAAATCTCGATCTTCTCCTGAGATGAACTCAAACACAAAGAACCCTCTTCCAACCGGGTAGCAGGTAACTCCATGTTCCAGATTCGGCCTCCAGTTCTGTTGTATCCAGTCATCAGTAGTCTTGGTAAACGGCCAAAGACCCATAAACTAACCCACTAACCCTTTTTGGGCTAACGCCACAGCAATTTTCATTGGTTTCTCTTCGGGTAAAACGATTTCAGGAATTTCCGTCAACTTCTTAATGAATTTTGGAATCACGGGAGGGGAGGGCTCCTTCCCTCGGCTGTTGACAAGCCTTCGAAAGGCATCCTCGACCGACTTTGAAGGAGGGGGGGTGGCCTCCCTGCCCCTTGGTGCCGCCATGGCCACACTCTACACTCGGCACCAGCACCGAACCCTAACACTCGCTCCGAACCCTAACACTCGCCAGATCGACATGGAGTGGTGACAATGTTACCCACAAGCACTTTCACGGAAATAAGAAGGTTGGCTCGTGATGAGACCCCCTTTCTCTTGGCCATGCAACCAAGAGCCACTACCCTAACATGGTAACCAACTGCTAGTAGTGTCATATCATTAGGTACCCATGGACCTAATAGGCTGGCTCGTGATGAGACCCCCTATCCTCTGACTAGGTCTTGTTTTATTATTTTTACGGGTTCCTCTTGTTTCTTGCTGAGAAGCTTTTTATTGCTTTCGCGGGGATCCCTGGGCGAAGCATCTCAAGGTTTTATTTTCTAGGATTTTAATTTTTGCTATTTGCTTTTACCTTCTGGGCATTTAGCCCCGTCTTCCCACAAGGCAAGGTAAAACCCTTAAATGATTGGCCAACCCAATGCCCAAACCAATGTAATGAGATGGATGAGCGGGAAGTAAGATGGAAAGTGATAAGTATGACGGGAGCGAATGATGACTTTTCATGAATCCCCCCAGTGGCAACTCAAAACCTATGGGCACAGGCTTACTAGGGCATCTTGTCATTCCCCCAGACATGGTCAAGTGGATAAGTATAAGATCCAAGCACCCATTAGAAACAAAAAGAACTAAATGCACATATTCAAAGGTTTTGAGGATCAGAGTGACGCATACCATGATACCCGGACTCATTACATCATGGAGCAAGAACCATCTCTGATACAGGACCAAGCCGAGGTGATGGATGTTGTTGTTGCTGACAAAGTGGAGGCGCTGAAAGGAAGAAAAGATGGGCCCTCCAGGGCCATGCTCAAGTCAATCTGGCTCTTAGTACTCCATGTCTAGGACCTGTGGGCCTTGTTATCCCCGATATCTAGGGATAACTAGGAGATCATGTCTCGAGGCCCA
>CBVK0100604297.1:0-11733 GCA_900067695.1 Picea abies | reverse complement strand
TCGATCCATACACAGGTGTTTTCTGATGCACTACCACTCGAAGGGGTACCAACAGGGATTACAAGGGTGGCCAACAGATGTGCGCTTAAGAACCACTTGTATTTCCCACGTGTATGAATCCCTCAACTGTAGATTTATGCATGTAATGACAAATATTTGTGGCTTAAAGACACTGGAATATGTCTCTATCCTAGAAAAAAAATCCCACAATTTCTGCCAAGGAAAGTGCTCTGATACCACTTGCAAGATACTAGATATAAAAAATATGCAGAATAGAAATAAAATGCTAGAAATGGCAAAATAACAGTAATATATCCATCATAATCTCCACAATAACACGGAAATGATATAAGAACAACAATAGAAATAGCACTTTGATTCAGAAAGCAATGTTCACAGGCCTCTTCGAGGGGGCAACCTCCAATCGAGCAGCGCTCTGTTACAATAATATCCAAGCTAGGGTTTTCATACCCTTGACCCTTATTTATACTAAATATGTCTATCAAGAGAAGCATATAGAGGAAGATCCTTCTAGAAGCAGAAGCTTCTATTAGGTCTTCTTACATCCGCCTTATTCTATTTTATTGAAAGGCCTTATTAATATTGACCTTTATTACATCCGAATATATTAATCTACCTATGTGTAGGTTAGGACCATAACATATTTTAGCTCTTCTTTTTGTTTCTTTAACTTGCAAGGACCATAACCGGCCCAAGCCGACCTGCCAAAAGCCAAGTTCAAAGCTGAGAAAAGAGAATTTCATCCGAAATTTTCTTCATAGCCATGTAACAGACAATGTGCACATGTTTTAACCCACAGGCGCGTCTTCAGCACATGTGCACCAAAACCGTTGTATTTCTCAGCGCCCTCTGCACACCTGCGCACATAAGTCATATTCAGTTCACACATTGGCACTCACATCACCTTTGTCTACTCTACGACCCCTACATCTGTCCAGAAAATCAAATATTGTAAGGGTTCTTGTGATCTGTTGAAGGCCCATAACCTTCTTAAAATTGATTCCTTGCAGATTGTAACATGCACCACACTTAGATACCCTCTCCATATGAAGGGATTAGTCAAAACATAGGCACTTAGGGGGTTAAAATCATTATTTTTTCTCTTTTGCTTTCATGTTGCCACATGGATGGCTTTCTTTGATTAAATTTTAAGTTGGAATCATTCTACATCAAATATAAAACTTGCATTGGGACCAGAAATTGGGTATCGATGATTGAGTATGCTCTTCTCTCGCGCCCCAAAGCGATCTTGAGAATTAGAAAAAGATTGAAGGGAAATTCCATCTCCCTTAAAAAGACAAAATCTTTAGGAGAGGACAACAACCCCCTCGGGACTCCTCTTAGTTTATTTTTTCAAACACATCTTAAAATTGTAAGCGCCCATACATGCCCACATGCTACAAAGATAGGATAGTGTTGAAATTTACTTTCTTAGATTAAATCACTAGGGAAGTTTAAAGGTTTTGTAATGGGCCCATACATGCCCACATGTGCACAATCTAGGATAGTTTAAAAGATTTCTTAGATTAAATCACAATAGGGAGTTAAAGGAATAATAAGGACCCACATGTCCACATGCTAGTTTCCCAGGGACTTTAAAATTCTGCAAGTTTGTACCAATGACACATAGTAACTTAGGTAATCAAGACTTGTAAGGACCAAGCGAAGTCTACATGCAGCAAGGTGACACCTAAATTATTAAAAAAATGGCACCCTTTCACTTGTTCACACACAAAGTTCACCAATCACCCACATAGTTTCATCTAGAAATAGTGGAGGTTGAAGTAAGTTTCCTCCAACGGGATTCCAAAATGCCCCACCCCTTTTCTTGATGAGACTATCCACTCCCACTTAATTCCAATGAGGTTGGTCTACACCCCTAATCTCTCAAAACAATCACACCTAAAATCTTTCTAAAAACACACTAAGTTTTCCTACACAGGAGGTACCAAAAGAAATTTTTTAGTCTAGGCAGGATTTCGGGGATAGGCATCTAAATAACTCCCCGTTATCTGGTTCTCACATCGTCAAAACGGTAGAAGTTGAAAAAGAAGGAACTTTCAAATCCTCCAAGTCAAGTGTTCCTACACCATAAGGTAGGGAGATACCCGTGAAGGGTTGAAGGTCAAGGTTCTCTTGTTCTGTGCGTCTCCCCTTGAGGCACCCACCTCTTGGATGGGATCCAGCCCGTGACCCATTTATGAGGCCGAAAATATAAATGTCGCACTTTGACCAAGGTACCTAGTGACCAAATTTTAGGACATATACCCAGCTGGAAATTGTGGGCTGAAATTGCACCTTGATCATATTTTGTGTGGCTATTGGGAAATATCGCCAGTTCTTTCGGGATATGCCCCCTCTACCCCTCATTATAATTGATTACTCCATCCTTCACTAGTTCCTCTTCCGATGGCTTCAGACCCCCACTGTCGAGTGTTATTGGAAGGTCTAGTGCTTTTTTAGAGGAAGGACGTTACGTCTTTTAGGACACGAGCATTTATTGTCTTTGTTCTCCCACGTGGACAAAATCCACCTATCCACATATATGCTTCTTTATCAAAATAATTTATGTATGATGCCCTTGTGATTAGATTTGATTGTGAAATATATTGTGAAGGCCCAGAAATTACAACAAAGGCTCTTGCTCATTTATTTCTCTCATCACCATTTTCACACATCCACTTAGTTAGTCGGATACCATAGGGGACCCAGAGAATCCCCGTCGTTCTAGACTCTTGCTAAATCTCCCTCCTATTCCAGGGAAAGTTCCTAGTCTTGCCAACTCATCGGCTCCACCTTCTCACGCCCTTGTGAGTGCCACTATCTAGGGATCAGCTTTACTTGGTTCCACTTTACTTGGGTCCACCTCCCAAGATAAACCATCCGCCTGCTCTCCTTTACACAAAAGTGGGGGGCCAACTTCTTCTCAAGGGGGAAGTACAAACCCACCTAGTCCCCCTCAAGGTTTAGGTACACAAAACACTCACACAATGGTTGGAACTAATCCTCCACCACCACTCCAGATGCCATACTTGGTTTCTATCAACATATCGGATCTAAGAAAAACTCATAAATGATCCTATATTGCATGACCCCACATGGCCTGCAATGCCTACCAAACTACCTTCATACATCCCCAAGTTTGAAGGAAAGGAAGGAGACGACCCTACCAACCATGTCATGACCTTCCACTTATGGTTCTCTTCAAATATCATCATGGACAATTCCATCCGAATAAGATTATTTCAATGCACACTCACTGGCCCATCAGCCAAGTGGTATGTAGATGAAAAATCAGGGTCCCATGCGACTTTCGAGTCTTTGGCCAAAGGATTTTTTACCTTCTTTTAATTACCAATCCATCGTGACAATGGTCTCGAAATACTTCCTGATTTTAAACAAACCTCAGCCACACATATCGCTGACCACATTTATGAGTGGCATCGACGACGTAGTTTATGCAAAGAAGAAACCACCAAACAAAGATGCCTTGATTGGTTTCTTAGATCACTTGTCTCTCTCCTCAATAAAGATGTGGCTTCCACCTTCCCCCAATCAGAAGAAGAAGCCATTATAAAGGTTCAACAATACGACCTCAACTATTCACAATCAGGATACTTGTACACAATACTACCTGATCTCTCGAGACCAGTGTCATTCGGCCAAGACAAACCTGGGATGTCTCACTCAGCAGATGGATTGATTGGTAACACCACACACCACAATCCACAACCCCAACAACCACCTATGTATGGCACACCACAATATCTGTTGGTATATGGAGGAAACCCTTATTATCCTCATCCCCCTTATCAACAACCATACCCTGTTTCCCTTCCTCCACCCATAAGTGGACCCTTGTCGGCACCCACAATACACCCACCTATCCAACCAAGTCTGGTACTCCCTCTACCTTAGCTTATACCCTAAGAACTAGTGAAAGCACCACGCCCTCCTATGTACCTTACGGATCATTGCCACAACATAATCCATACTTTCCATTTCATGGCCCTCCACAACCCATGGCTCCACAACAAGGACACCCACAGGTTGGGGTTAATTTTTTTCATCCCTCTCCCGTTCAGCAATATCAAAATTTTGAACAACTGAATATGAAAAATCTGACCCATCAGTTGAATAATGCCAAAAAGAAAGGCAAAAAACAGAACAATAATAATCCAGGACAAGGAGGGAATCACCCCCAACAAAATCAACTTGTTGGGGGCAACCAGAACCCTCAAGGGGGAAATAACAACAAACGCCAAGGAAAAAATAACAACAACCTTCGAACCAACTTCCCTTGTGCCCTTTGCGGTGAGTTTGGTCACTATACTCACCATTTCCCCTAAATCATTGACTTTAAATGGATCAAAGACTCTATGAATGGACCACGTCCTCCAGCACCGCCTGCCCCTCAGCAATACCCACAACAATATGTGTAGCAACCACCCCCAGTCGTGCTGCAAAACCCCATTCCCCCACCAAGGGGTGATGAACACCCAACAAGACATGCAGCCTGCCTTATGATAGATGGGACAGTATCCCAATCCGGGCAATCCTGTAGATCGCACTATCCTACAGATCGCACTATCCTCCTCACTAGCGAGGAAGAAGTCCTTCTACAAACACGCAGTCATTAATACAGCGTACCCACTGAGTCTACTCCCACCACCTTGGAAGCATCCCCAGTCACAACTGGACCCCCTTTGATGATTCCTCACCCTAATACTGAAACACCTCTTTGTATTCCCCTCATCCCATTATGAAAGAATGTCCACAACCCTCAGGCTAGGGCAAATCATAATTATAGTTTAGTTGATGACTTGCCACAATCTCCTGCTACCATGTCAGTATTATAAGCCCTTCAAAATTATCCCACTCAGCGGAAGTCATTACTTTCCTCCCTAGGGGCAGTCGACCCTGCTGATACCTGACTCATCACATTTGATCTCAATAGGGGAGAACCTCGCCTCCCCACTCTTGTCTCTTTTCAAATACCAGTTAAAATTTGGAACATTACAGTTCATCGATGCATCATTGATGAAGGTGAATCCACATGCATCATGTCCAAATCTGTATGGAAAAAACTTGGTTCCCCCAAACTCATACCATCTGCCATTACCTTAAGAGCTTATGACGGATGACCATCTTCTCTCGAAGGGATCTTCTGAAATGTCCCCGTTGAACTCGGGGGCAAAACCATTCTTATTGACATTGAGGTTATCGATGCCCCACTCGATTACAATATCTTGTTCGATCATAGCTACATGTATGCTATGAAGGCAGTTTCCTCTTCCGTATTTTGAACCATGATGTTTCCCCATAACAGGAAGATCATTACCATCGATCAGGTTTCACATTATGAACCTAACCCTTTTGTCAATGTCGATAACATCTTCCCTTTCGTCCACACTAATCTCGATACTTACCCACTCATTGAGATGGGCCCTAGAATTTTCAAAGATCAACACTTTCTAGGGACATAGCATGGAGCACCACCGCTCATTCATCCTTTCAATCAGGTATGTGTCGTCTCATCCAATGGAGCTGAAATTGGAGACACCCTTCCTCCCAATGAGGCCTCTCTTATCTCTGATGTCCCACTAGTCCCAGATATTCTTCCTCAGGAATTGCCTAAAAACCCTCTAGCTTCACCTGTTCCTGATTTCACCTTAACCCAGGGTCACATCCCGGTTTGGGAGACAATCCCCCAAGCCCTTACTCAAATCCCCTTCTTTTACCCTCCACCAGGCATACAAGCTTTCCAAGTGGCCACCATGCTTACCCTTCCTAATATGGTGTTGTTAATCCCGACTATAACCGTGACTATATCCTCTACATCTCGGCCTCAGCCATCTCTGTAGTGGGAGTTCTCGTCCAAATAGGGGATGATGACCGTGAGCATGTAATTTACTACATTAGTAAAAACCTTTTAGGGACACCCTTGAAATACAATCACGAAGATAAACTATCCCTTGCAGTTGTCCTCACAGTCCAGAAACTATGTCATTACATTCTTCTTCGAACTACCAAAGTCATTGAAAATACCAACCCCATTCAATACTTTCTCAGTCATCGAAAAATTAACGATAAATTTGCTCGATGGATCGTCATCCTTCAGGAGTATGACCTCGAATTTCAACACCCAAGAGAAATAAATCCCTCGTCCTCGCCGAAATCATCACGACTTTTCCTTCCGATACTACCAGTACCCCCATCAATACCAACTTCCTCGACGAACATCTTTTTTAAATCCCCTCGGATGACCCTTGGTACGATGATCTTCTCGTCTACCTATGAACATAGAAATTCGGAAGCCACCTCTCCTGAGATGATCGTCGATGTATTCATCACTAGGCTCCCCGCTACCTCCTTATCGGTGATATCTTATATCAGCGATGGGTCGACACTGTACTCCGTCGATTTTTGACTATCTATGAGGCTAATCGAGTCTTGAATGACTGCCACAGTGCGCTTGCGAAGGCCACCTCTCAAGGATGTCCACCGCTTAGAAAATCATTTGCGCTGGTTACTTTTGGCCTACATTGTTTCATGATTGCATCCACGTTGTGAAGTGATGTGACAAATGTCAGCTTTATGCCAACAAAGCATGAGCACCACCTGCTCTTCTACACCCATTCATTATTGTTGCCCCCTTTTGAAAATGGGGCATAGATTTCATGACTTGCAACCCTCCATCCAGCAATGGACACAAATACATCCTCATTGTAGTCGATTACTTCGCCAAGTGGGATGAATCCATGCCTACCTTCAACAACACCACTGACACTGCAGCGTGTTTTTTCTTTAATCACATCATCTCCTGCTTTGGGCTACCAATCCAACTAGTCTTTGACCACAGGAAACACTTCAAGAATGAAATTTTCTTAAAACTCTCATCCATGTTAGGATTCTCCCACAAGTTTTCCTCCCCATACTATCCTCAGTCCAATGGACAGGTAGAAGCAGTCATCAAGGTCCTCAAAACCATGTTGTAGCACACCGTTAACAAGCATAAGACCAATTGGCATCATATGTTATTTTCCATGCTATGGGCTTATCACACAACAGTTAAAACTTCCACTGGTTTCACAACATTTCATCTAGTCCATGGGGTCGAGGCCACTCTTCCCATCGAGTGCGAAATTCCCAACTTACGCACTACTATTGAGCGATTACCCGACACTGCTCCAATGGAGAAACGTTTGCTGAACTTAGAGTCCCTGGATGAAGATCATTGATATTCATTACAGAACAATGAGGCAGCCAAGAAACGATCAAAGGCCACCTTTGATCACCATGTCAACCTTCGCTCATTCAACGAAGGTGATCTCGTCCTTGCTTACGATGTCGCTCACGATACCCTCGGTTGTGGAAAATTCGAGTCACTATGGCATGGACCTTACATCAGCCACCATTTCCTCACTAAAGGCACATACATTTTGGCCTCCCCCGAAGGTCACCCTCTCAAAGAACCCGTCAATGGATTGTACTTAAAGAAATTTTACGCCTGAGCATAGCCATCCTACACTAGGATTTTTCTTGTTTATACATTTTTTTGTAGAGTTTTTAATCTTCTTTTTTTCATACCTTACGTCTAAATATATCATTTGTGTTATTGAAAGATCCCTCCTCCATCGACCTACCACATCAGTTATGCCGACGGATCTAGTCATTGGACACAGAATCTCGCTTCGACCGCTTGGGCCCTCTATACACCCTCACATGAGCTGCTCCACTCCAGTGGCATATGTTTGGGTTCAGCAACCAATAACCAAGAAAAATACATAGTCATCATTAGCCTCCTTGTAGAGGCCAATCATCTCCATATTCGTTACCTTAGTGTTTTACTCAATTCCCAACTAGTTGTCCTCCAGCTCAACAATGTGTACCATGTCCACAATCCTTGCCTCTTCCGCAAATACCTGCAAGTTAGACTTTTATCTCGACATTTTGATTCCATCACATTTACATATATTCCAAGATAATTTAATCAAATAGCAGATAATATGGATAACCTAGTGTTAGATTGGCATTTATCACATCAAGACACCTATATTCATACATAAATCATCAACAGTCTTTCAACAGCATATAGATTAGACACCATCAAGAAACAGTACAAAACATCAACACAAGTGAACACCACAAAGATCCCAGAAATGTATATATATATATATATATATATATATATATATCAATCAATGTGTCATCATTGTTTACAAAAAATAGTACATCAAGTACAACATCCGTAGGTAGGTAAACCACCTTACCCCTATCGATACAACACTGTGCCATACCACCATACACAAAATGGGCTCACCAGCCTATATAGATACAAAAAATACACAAATACAGAGGCACTCATGGTGCCTCTAGAGATCCTCCACCTGGCCCTCTCTCTGAAGGAGGGACCCCACCAGCTAGGGGTCCCTCAGGTCTTTGAGGAAGCCTCCCAGTCATCGTCGCCCCCACTACAGCCGCTCTCCGCACCATAGTCTGCCATGCCACCGAAACACCCACACACTGCTCCAGGACTCCCTTGTCCAGGATCCGTGACCACATGCCCTCAGGCACTCCCCGTAGTACTGCCTCCAAGCAATGGTGAACATCCTCAATCTCTCCCCCAGCCTCCGCCGGAGGAGCATGCGACGACCCTGCCCTAGGTTCATTGAAACGACGTCTCCTACCTTCTCTTTCATCCTTGGCTAGCCTCACACCACCCTCATCCCACCTTCGTCACTCTCCTGCTCGAGTCTCTCCCCGCGGAAGTCTCACAGGCCCCTGACGAGTCGGCACTCGAACCAACTCAACCTCACTCCCGCGAGGTCCAACATATGCACACACAACAAACAAATGCTATCATCAGCATCCATCTATACATAACAAACATGTTATACTATCTAAATATCCAATTATCAAAAATTAAATCATACCTATGTGGTCGAACACCTCTCCTAGGGATAACACCATCTCCGGATCATCCCGGAAGTCCACCCCAAAATACGGATATCACAATATAATATGTGGCATCTAATGCCACACCTGTGCAACCTCAGACGTGAAATAGTGGCCACCCTCCCCACCACCATGATAAACTAGGATCTCCATCCACCGCCTCAGTCGCAGCTCTCGCATGCCAGGTGCGCCCAACATCACTCTAGGGTGAAACATCAGCACCCTCTCCAAAAACCATGCCACCAAGATATACCCAAAGGCAAACTCCCCCAATTTAGCAGCATGACACCTATCAAGCTGTCCTACCATCTTGGCATGGAGCATCAAGCCCCAGGCAAAATGCTCGTCCACCAGTGCCCTCTCCATGATCCTCAGTTGACCACCATTGATCCATTGAGTCGCAAGAGACCCATAAACTCTCATGATAATCATTGCCATGCATCGATGTAAAAGGGTGTCCATCGCCCCAATGCTCACCATGAAACCTGGCATGTATTTCTCCCCTGAACAATATATTTGGGCTAAGACATCCAACTTCCCATCCTCGAGTACTACGGGCTTCACCGGTAATGGAGTTCCCCGAAATGGGAGCCCAGTTAGAAAATATACATCCTCCAGCGTATTGAAGGCTAGTTGCTCACCCCGCACCATAAATCAATGTAGATCCGGACTCCACATCCTAATTAGAAACTACAAAATATAGTCATGTTCCCGCACTAGCGAACACTCAAAAAACTTCAACAACCCACAAGTTGCCAAAGTGTCTCGGAATGTCGGCTCCTCATCCCTCACTACCTCCCTCAGGCATGACCAGTCCCTCTCTCTCCAATGAACCGACATCATCCAAATGATCACCTGCATCCACATATGCAACACTTGATTAGCCATCACAACCCATAAAAACATCAAAATTTCCAAAAAAGATAAGTTTTACACCCTCCAGCTTTGCCTCAAAGGCGTGGCTGTTTTTTTTTTTCTTTTTTCCATAGGCGCACACACATGCGCGCCTATTCATCCCCTAGTCATGCACTCATGTGCGATTGTTGGCCATACAGAGGCGCATTCATGCACCCCTATCACACATACAGCCGTGCATCATAACATGCCTATCCACTAAATAGTTGTGCATGCATGCGCAACTGTTAGGAATACAGACGTGCATGCATGTATTGTTGTGCCTTGCATAGGTGCACATGCCATGCACACCTGTTTTCCCCATTAGGGTGCCCATGTGCACGGATTTTTGAATTACAGGTGCGCACTCCTGCGCGCAAAATTTTTGATTTCCCACACACTGGGGGGGCCACACCCATAAAACCCCCTATACGACCCTCTGTACAGGCCCTGCCCAAGAACAGAAACCCTAATTCTATGCAGGAGGATACGACAACTAACCTGAAGCTCGCTGGTCCTAAATCGGCTACCCTGATCTCCTGAAATCTCCAAATCTCCTCTAAAATCGCTCGTCCACTCAATAAGATAGCAGGTACAAATGAGGTGGCATTATGGGCCCTACAACTATATATAGTCCTTTTTTCCAAACTTCCAGACTCAATTCTAGGAGCTCTGGGCATTTGTTTTGCAATCCATCTTCATCCATGGGATCAGGACCCCGTCCCCTACACCATTCCATTCCCTAGGCCATTTTTCATCCTCAACCCTCAGGGAGCATTTTTCTCATCTGACACTTAGGTACGCATGCTTACATTCACATATTATTGAATAATTGTTATATTATCTTTCTCTTTAGATATTGTTCACATCGGGTATCTTGTTTTCATGTGTCCAGGTACTTGAGCATTACACATCAGCAGTATCCTTTCAGGTATATTATTGACACTGGCATGCAGTCATTCCCTCTAAATATCAAAATGCATCTCCTAGTCACACCCTCTGATATTTGCCTCTAGGATCCTTATATCCAACTCTGCAGTACTACCACCTCCACTGCATTTTAGTACTGTCACCTGGTAGCACTCTCCCCCACATGAGTTGTCCCATTCATAGTCCCCCTTGGCACTTTGACACTCATGTTGTTTTCACTCTTTAGGGATGGGAGTCTTGATAGTCTTACACAGTGTCGAGAACCAGCCACATACTCCTTCTCCTCATTTTGTTAGCCTTCCCAATGGACTCCCAGGTTACTTCATCATGGTTCTAGTTTTGACTGCACCTCCGTAGTATCCTTAACCATCCATTTCATCCACCGTCAGTTTTCCCATCTGTAGATTGTCCTCCATACATTTCCCTAATACAAAAACCCACCTATGGGGCCCCAACCCTCCACTTGTTTTCAAAACAAATTGCGCCATCCTCAGGCCAAGCCATCTTACACTGGGGCACCTGTTTCTATATCTTCACTGTTACCCCAACTTATTTTTTATCCTTTTGGTAATTGTACAAACCCTTTTTTCCACATTTACATAGATTTATGTTGTTGCCTTTAGCGACCCTCCTTTTCCAGCACAGCAACCCTTGTATCCCTTGATTGGAGCATTTTTCACTTCCTCTCATAACTAACATTCTCCATAAACCTTGGATATCTTACAGTCCATACACCTTTTTGATCTCTGCGTTTTTCCATTTTTTCGTGCCTCTGGCACAATTTCCCTCATCTAGTTGCCCCCCTGATGCTAGATTCAGTTTCATGGTTGCTTCCACTTTACCTATCTCCCCAACCAAAGGCAGTCTTGAGTCTCACTACTCCTAGACTTCATCCATGTTACTCATCAGTTCCTGAGTGAGATCGGAAGA
>CBVK0100604293.1:0-21996 GCA_900067695.1 Picea abies | reverse complement strand
ACTACTGCTACCACTCAACCTTCCAGTAGTAAAGGGTTGAAGACCAAATTCGCATGTGCCATCTGTTTTGAATATGGCCATTACACCCATCATTGCCCAACACTACCTCATTTTCAACAGGCATTAGCTATAGTCAACCGCGACTTTCAGAACAACCCACGCCCCGCCACGTCCTCTTCAAACATCACTGACATTCTTTATGTCACTACTTCAGTTAATGAACGTATGAGATGCCCTTGTTCTCTCTGCGATTCACTAACCCATTTTACATACCAGTGTCTGATGATCATTGAGTATCGGCAACGACAGTGGGCCATGCGGCACCACCCAGCAGAGGTAATTCACCTGCCTTCACCACCAGCAGATCCACACGTCATTCCTCCCGAGCCCGAGGCACTCCCTACACCTCCATGGTTCTTAGATGAAATATCTGAGGATTGACCCCGTAACCCACCCAACTCTCCTGCACATTCCTCTACAGAGACTCGTCATCCCACCACCACAGGTACCACTCAGTCCCTCAATATATGGTTTATGTCGAGTGAACCCTCCCCTTCTCCCAGCATTACCCCCTCTGTTTCGTCAACAGGGGGCAATCACACTGGCACTGAGATCACTCATCATGATCCCTTGTACTCCCATTGTTTCCAAAACGACGAGGAAATATTGGAAGAACTACACAGCCCAGATTTTCCTTGGGACGCACTACATCATCGTGCACTCTTCCTCCCACAGGAAACACTCATGCCTCCTAATCAAAACACCGTGTACGCTGTCGAAACTAAAGATTTTATCCCACCTGGGACCATCGATTGGTTCAAAAATCCCATTCCCGCTCCTGATGCGTTCGAATAAGGCAACATGGCTAACATTTCCCCCACCATCAAGATCAACATTTCTATAAAAAGTGGTGTCGTCGAATAAATCATCATCGGAGCTGCTTGCACTCCTCAAGAAATTGCCGCATACAAAGCCCTCTTCCAAGAATACCAGGATATCTTTTCTTGGTCATACACAGAGATGCTTGGTCTTGATCCCTCTATTGTCGAGCACCGCATCGACACCTGGCCGGACATCACACCTGTTCGCCAGAAACAACGACCGCTACACCCATCCAAGGTTGCGACTATCAAAGCTGAAATTGACAAATTACGTACAGCCGGGTTTATTTACCCCATCGCTTACACGTCATGGGTTTCCAACCCTGTACCTGTCGACAAGAAACAGGGCACTATCCGCGTCTGCACAGACTTTCGTGATCTCAACAATGCATGTCCCAAAGAAAACTTCCCAACACCCTTCATCGATCAGGTCATCGATGACTGCGCTGTCCATGAGGCTCTCTCCTTCATGGACGGATTCTCTGGCTATAACCAAATTCAGATACACCCAGCCGATCAGTATAAAACTGCATTCATTACCTCGTGGGGTACTTTCGCATATCGTGTCATGCCTTTTGGCTTAAAGAATGCCAGTGCAACTTTCCAATGGGCGATGACATACATATTCCACGATCTGGCTGAAATCATCCTTGCCTACTTGGACGACCTCACCGCTCGATCCAAGAAACGTACCCAGCATCTCGATGATTTACGAATCATATTTCAACGATGACGCCAATACAACATCCGCTTGAACCCCCTCAAGTGTGTGTTCTGTGTTACCGCAGGGCACCTCCTTGGTTTTATCATTTCACAAAGCGGTATCACCGTAGACCCTCTCAAAGTCAAAGCGATCACCGAGATTCCACCTCCCCGGAATATCCGACAACTTCAAAGTCTACAAGGCAAAGCCAACTTTCTCAGATGCTTTGTTCTTGATTACGCTATACGCGCACATGGTTTCCTTCGCTTACTGTGTCAGGACATTCCCTTTCAGTGGGACGATTATGCCCGACAGTCGTTTGATGATTTGAAAGCAGCGCTTTCCAATTCACCTCTGATTAGTGCACCTGACTACAGTCACGACTACATCCTCTACGTATCAGCATCCGCTGTATCAGTAGCCGGCGTCCTTGTCCAGCTCGGAGATGATAATCGTGAACACGTCATTTACTACGTTAGCAAGAACCTCTCCGGACCTCCCCTTAAGTACAAACACGAAGAGAAACTTGCTCTTGCAGTTGTCCTCGCCGTTCAGAAACTGCGCCATTATATCCTGCTTTGCACCACCAAGGTCGTCGCAGATTCCAACCCAATGCAATATTTGCTCAGTCGTCGCCAAGTTAACGGAAAATTTTCTCGATGGATCGTGATCCTTCAGGAATACGGCCTCGAGTTCTCAACACCAAAGAGTAAGAAGGCCCTTGTCCTCGCCGAACTTGTCACATCCCTTCCCTCTGACACACCCAGTGCCCCCGTCAATACTAACTTCCCTGACGAGCATCTCTTTTACATCGCTTCCGATGATCCTTGTTATGGCGACCTTCTCGTCTACCTGCGAACTCAAAAGTTCAGTAATCACCTAGCACGAGATGATCGTCGACGCATTCGCCATCAGGCCCCCTGCTATCTCCTCATCGGAGACATCCTATACCGGCGGGGCGTTGACACCATCCTTCGTCGCTGCCTAACCATTGACGAGGCCGACAGAGTTTTAAACGATTGCCACAGCGGTGCATGTGGGGGCCATATTTCTGGTATCTCCACCGCACAAAATATTATCTGGGCCGGTTACTTTTGGCCTACCTTGTTTCATGATTGCATTCATGCCGTGAAATGATGTGAGCAATGTCAGCTCTATGCCAACAAATCCCACACTCCCCCCGCTCTTCTTCATCCTGTCATTACTGCAGGCCCCTTTTGCAAATGGGGTATTGACTTTATGACCTGTAATCCCCCCTCCAACAATGGTCACAAATACATTGTTGTCGCTGTCGATTACTTCACAAAATGGGCTGAAGCCATGCCCACTTTCAACAATACCACTGACACTGCAGCACGTTTTTTCTTCAACCACGTCATATCACGTTTTGGCGTACCACTCCAACTCGTTTCCGATCATGGGAAACACTTCGAGAATGAGATCTTCGTCGAACTCTCATCTCGGTTAGGATTCTCTCACGAGTTTGCCTCACCATACTACCCTCAGTCAAACGGACAGGTCGAGGTAGTCAACAAAGTCCTCAAGACCATGTTATAGTGCACGGTGAATAAACAAAAAACCAATTGGCACCATATGTTATTTTCCACGCTATGGGCTTATTGAACCGCAGTGAAGACCGCCACAGGTTTCACGCCATTTCACTTATTCCATGGGGTTGAGGCAACTCTTCCCATCGAGTGCGAAATTCCCACCCTTCGCACCGCTATTGAGCTCTTACCTGACACTGATCCCCTAGAGCAACGCTTGCTGAACTTGGAGTCTCTGGATGAGGATCGTCGATCCTCATTACAGAACAACGAGGCAGCTAAAAAACGATCCAAAGCTACTTTCGACCGCCATGTCAACCTTCGATCATTTCGCGAAGGCGACCTTGTCCTAGCCTATGATATCGCTCACGATACCTTTGGCCACGGCAAGTTTGAATCACTATGGCATGGCCCTTACATCATCCAGCATTGCCTCACCAAAGGCGCATACATCCTGGCCTCCCCTGAAGGCCTCACACTTAAAGAACCCGTCAACGGGTTATACCTCAAGAAATTTTATGCTTAAACGTAGTCACAACTACTTTAGGTTAGTTTTTCTTCTTTAGTATTTTTAATCTTTTTGACCCCACATCTAAACTATCCTTTGTGCTATTTGACAGATGACTCCTCCACCAGCTTACCACATTGGTTACGCTGACGGTGCCAGCCGGTGGACACAAAATCTCGCTTCAGCTGCTTGGGCTCTCTACACCCCTTCACATGAACTACTACATTCCAGCGGCATCTGTTTAGGGCCAGCAACCAATAACCAAGCCGAATACACGGCTGTCATTGGCCTCTTGACCGATGCCCAACATCATCATATTCGTCACCTTAGCGTTTTCCTCGACTCTCAGCTAGTCATTCTCCAACTCAACAATGTGTATCGTGTACGTGATCCATGCCTCTTTCGCAAATACCTGCAAGTTAGATTATTGACTCGACATTTTGATTCCATTACATTTACACATATTCCAAGAGAATTGAATCAAATAACAGATAACATAGCTAACATGGTGCTAGACTGGCATATATCACATCAAGCTATACATACATGACCATCTCATACATCCTGTCACAGCATATAGATAGTGTCAACATCATCAAAATAAAACAACACATGTAACACAGATTTGGATCTCAAAAAACATGTCTACTCATCTATATACATGGGCCTTTAAGGCCGTCCAAAATGTTTACATACATCAAAACAGAAATACAACGGCCCGCAGGCCCGTGCCACACCACGGTACAAAAATTGGCTCACCAGCCGAATCCAAAACTGTGTACAAAAATACATGGTACAATCAGGGTGCCTCTAATGCACCCCCTGCTGCCCCTCCCTCAGGAGGAGGTGGTGGCCCACCTCTCCCCGCCCCAGGCGGTGGTGGTGGAACATCTGCGGGACCACCCTGCCCAGGTGGCAGGCGCCCACTGGTCATAGCAGCCAACACAGCCGCTCGCCGCATGATCGATCGCCATGGTGGCGAAAATCCAATGCACTGCTCCAGGAACTCCTCGTCCTGGATCTGGGTCCACATGCCCTCAGGCACGTCTCGGAAAACCGTCTCAAAACGATGGACTAAATCGTCATCTGCTCCCGCTGCTGCCGGAGGAGCATGCGAAGGTCCCGCACCAGGATCATCCCAGCGGCGCCTCTGCGCCGGTCTCTCAGCCTCTGCTGGTCCTCCAGCCACCTCATCCCTCGGTCGCCTCCCTCCACGCGGCGGTCTCTCCTGTTGCGCTGGCGCCTGGAACACATCCACCTCCCGGCCGTGAGGTGCCACATCTGCACAAGAACCAAACAAGCAACAAACAATGATATCAGTGTCTATACATCAAAACATATGCACTAATATATCACACAGCATAAATATAAATCACAAAACACAAACACATCACATACCTCTATGATCAAACGCCTCCCCAGGAGGCAGTACCATATCAGGGTCCCTCCGGAAGTCCACCCCTGCATAGGGATACCGGAGTATGAACTGCGGCGTCTGCCGCCATATCTGCGCGGCCTCCTCCGAAAAATAGTGGCCCCCCTCGCCACCACCGCCGTGAACCAAAATCTCAGACCACCGCCTCAACCGCGGGTGTTGTACAGCTGGTACCTCCAGCACCACCCTCGGCCGCAATGCTGGCACTCTCTCCAGGAAAAAGGCCACCAGGATGGAGGCAAAAGCAAACTCCCCCCTGCCTGTCAACCGACATCGGTCCAGCTGCGCGATCATCCGCGCATGGAGAGCCAACCCCCAGGCGAACCGCTCCCGGACCACCACCACTCTCTCCATCAGCATCAGTTCCCCACCACTAATCCGGTGGGGCGC
This sequence comes from Picea abies, assembly GCA_900067695.1. Lineage (NCBI taxonomy): Eukaryota > Viridiplantae > Streptophyta > Pinopsida > Pinales > Pinaceae > Picea > Picea abies. Next base: position 16,532 of record CBVK0100604293.1, on the reverse strand, counting down.
TGTAGACCCATAAATCCGCACTATCATCGACGCCACGCACCGATGCAGTAGAACATCCAGCGCATTAATGTGCACGGCCGACCCAGTCATGAAATGCCCGCGTGAGAAAAATCACCCCGCATACTCTGCCAGATCTGCCTCCCTCGGCATCATAGGCGCTGTCAGCATCGGCGTTCCCCAAAAGGGGAGCCCAGTGAGGAAATATACATCCTCCTCAGCAGTAAAATCGACCCGCTCTCCCCGCACGTGGAAGCAGTGCTCCTGAGGGCTCCACATCTCAATAAGAAACTGGAGCAAGTACTCCTGAGCCCGTATCAGTGGGCACTCAAAAAACTTTAGCAGCCCACTAGCTGCCAAAGTCGCCCGCAGCGGCTCCCAGTCCCGCTCACGCCACCGCACGTCCATTCTCTCACTAATAGCTACCTGCACACAACCAAGAGACCTATATTAGCTTGGGCACTCATCCAACATATCAAAACAAGCTAAGCAACCTTGCCTCCAAGGCGCGGTTTTACCACCCACAGGCGCGCGCACATGCGCGCCTGTTTGCTGCACGGGCGCGCATAAGCGCGCGCCTGTTTTTCCCACAGGCGCGCTCAAGAGCGCGCCTGTTCACAATACAGGCGTGCTCATGAGCGCGCCTGTCGCACCCATAGGCGTGCTCTCAAGCGTGCCTATTCGCCCTACAGGAGCGCACACATGCGCGAGTATTCAGCGAATAGGCGTGCGCTCACGCACGCCTTTCACCGGGTCGCCCGCGCATGTGGGCCTACCCCCTACCCACAAACTCCCTAAAACTCTCCTAAGCCCCCCCGTACCTACACTTGCCCAAAAATTTACAACCTATACTATGCAGGACGTTCAGACCACTAACCTGAACCTCGCACGTCGGGAAATGGATGCCTCGTGCTCTCCGAATCGCTCAATCTCCTCTGAATGTGCTCTGGAATCACTATAGAAATAGGTACAAATGAGGTGGCAATGTGGGCCCTACAGCTATATATAGGGTTTTTTCCAAACTTCCACTCACCATTCCGGGAGCCTACGGCATCCATTTTTCGAATCGTCTTCAGCCACGGGATCAGTGTTCCGCCGCCTACATCATGGCTATCCCTGGGCCACTTTTCATCCTGGGCCCCCGGGGCGCCCTTTTTTCACGTCATGGCCAGGTACGCACTCCCATTGTCACATTTTTCAACTATAAGCTCATACATTTGATACTCTTCAGATATTGGTCACTTTGGGTATTTGGTCGTTATGTGTGTAGGTACATGCTCATCGGTCATCAACATCACCCCTTCAGGTATATATTCAGCACTGGCATGTATTCTATCCCACTAAATTGCACTTACATCTCCAGTGACACCCTCTGATATTAGCATTTAGGATCCTCATTCCTTGCTCTGCAGTACCCACACCTCCATTTTTGCATATGCGGTACTGCAACCCGGTAGTATCCTCACCCACATGAGTTGTCCCATTCATAGTACCTTTTTTGCACTTTTGACACTCATGCCGCTTTTTACCCTTTAGGGATGGGAGTACCGGTAGTCTTACATCATGTCGCGAACTAACCACATACTTCTTCTCCTCATTTTTCTAGCTTCCCATATGGACTCCCAAATCATCACTTTATGGTTATGTTCTTTTTTACCTGCACCTCCGCAAGATCATGAATCCACCATTTCATCCACCATCAGTTTTCCCATCTGCGAACCTATCTCCATTTCACCAACCTCATAAAGAAACTTGCTAATGGGGCCCCCACCCTTCATCAATTTTTCATGACAACTCTGCCCTCCTTGGGGCGTGCATTTTTTTCCACTGGGGCACCCGTTTCTGTATTTGCACATTTTTTCCAAAATTATTTATTATTTATTATTTATTGTACAAACACCTTTACCTTCAGTCAGTACATTCTTTGTCGTCACCGTTGGCGACTTTCTTTTTTTGGCCATACGCAACCCATGTCACCCTTGGATTGGAGCAGTACTTATCATTGACCCTTGCCGACATCGTCCATATCTTCAGAGTACCCAACAGGTCAGTTACCTCTACCCTCTGAATTTGTTCACCTTGTCCTGCCTCTGGCACAACTTAGTCCCGGTCTTGTCGTCCACCTAACACTCGACCTTGTTACACGGTTGCGGCCACTATTTCTCTCATATATCCTCCAACCAAGGGTAGTCTTGAGTCATCCCACTTCTTGACTTCGTCCATGTACCTCTGTCACTTCATCACCTCAGTAGATTCCATGGAGCCCTTTGCTTCTTGGAGTCGCGTTTCCCTTTTTTCGACATCAGCACACTTTTCTAGAAGGGCGACAGTATCTTGATTCTCATTCCTCATGTTAATGAGAGATCTCGGACGACACAGGGGGAAACACCATTGCTCCCTGCTGTCGTTGGCCCCCATAACATTTGACGCCAACACTCTCTCATGTTATGGTGGGTCTTACTTTGCGACTATTGCAGTTTCTGTCATTTGCCGAAGACCTCTGAATGTGGTAGGGCCATCAATGCCCACATCATCATTGCTGATTATCACAACGATCATTGCCCGTTATTCAGAGTATGTTCCTTTGCAGAATTGTCTTCTGCCTTTATCATTTACCTCCCTTGAGGGCGCTGCAGTTGTCTACACCAACACTTCCATCATCTTTTTTCAGAGTTACATCACACGAGCATGGGGCATGCCCGCCTCGTTTGTACACAGTTGTATATTGTTTTTTTTTTTCTCTCATACACGTCTCTCAGAAGGTCGAGATACCGGTTCCTTTTTCCTCCAATGGATCGTTCCAAAGGGTCCCACTATTTGCTTTCCCTTACAACCACATTCTCAGTAGAAGAAACATTGATGGATTTCGGCTATACATATGCTCCTAACCTCATCCATCAAGGGGCATCTATTATCACTGAAATTTCGTCTACACAGGGCGACAAGAACTCTGCATCATCAACACAACAATGAAGTCATTCATGGCACAGAATGAAGTTTACAACATTCCAGAAGGGTAAAAAACTATACAAAAATTGAAAGACACTTCACATCAGTAAGGTGCGTGCGTATGCGCGGGATAAGAACGTGTTGTGCGTGCTTAAGCGCCCGACGCGCGACTGTCCACATAAAAAGATGTGCATATGCTAATACGACACATTAAATGCTTAAGTCGGCCTCCCGACCGCCAATGGACCTTCCCCCGAGATGATTTGACATCCAGATCAGGGTCGGTTCTGCGAATTCGGTGAATTAATGGCTTAAGTGAACCCTAAACAACACCGTGTTTACACCGGAAGCTAGTTACGTGACCGCCTGGAAAATGTTATAAATAGCAGTGAAGGCTCATTGTTTCAGCAGAGAATTCCATGCAAAGTTATGCTGTCCAGATTCAGAGCTCAGTCCTTTTGACAAGCCATCAGTCTGTGGCCTAATTCAGAGTTCTTTCACCATTTATTTCAGCTCTACTTGTTTTGTAAGGAAAGCACAATCTTGAGAGATTCGAAGGACCTTCCATTGGAGGGAGAGGGAATCCTTATCTATGCCCTCAGCATGTACTCTGGTTTCCCTAATAGATCAAGCCTGGAACCATTGTGGAATTTCTTGTCTCATGTTTGATATTTCTGTTTATTTCCAAATCGTTATTTGCTTCATAGCTGTTAGATTAGATTGTTTTCTGTTTTGTTTTTCTGCTTTCTATTAACACTCTTGCTGCTATAGATGTTTTGCCTTGGTGAACCCTGCAAGGCATGCAGAGTGGTCTCTATTTTTCTCATCTGCTGACATATTGACCGAGAACAGTAGGGCTCCGATGGTACAAGATTGGATACAACAGAGCCAAGACATCCTTAGGGAATTGAAGGATCATTTACAAAGGGTGCAAAACTAGCAAAAGGTCCAAGCAGACAAGCACAGAGTTGATCGTACCTTTGAGGTTGGTGATTTAGTCTATTTGAGGTTGCAACCATATAGGCAGGCCTCCATTAAAAGAAGCGGAGCGGAGAAACTGCAGCCACGTTTCTTTGGACCTTACCGAGTCAGTAGGAGGATAGGAGCAATAGCTTATGAGCTGGAGCTTCCACAGGGTAGCAAAATTCACAACGTCTTCCATGTCTCATGCCTTAAGAAAGCCCTCGGTCAAAATGTCAGGCCTATTGAAGCATTACCTCCCATGGATGAGGAGGGACAACTTGTTTTGATTCCAGAGGAGGTGTTAGAAGTCCGAGAGAAGAGGCTCCGAAACCGAAGCATCAAGGAGTATCTCATCAGGTGGAAGGATTTACCCATTGAGGATTCCACTTGGGAGTAGGAGCACGTGGTTAGAGAAGCAGGTTTGGAATTGCTTGAGGACAAGCAATTTCAAGTAGGGGAGACTATAATGTCCCCCACCTCTTAGAGAGGTGAGGAGGAGACTCAGTGGCCTGGGCACCCCCACTAGGTCATAGTCTCACACTGAAGGGGGGGAAAGTCAAGAAGTTAAAATTTATATTTTTAAGTTGACTTAAGAAAGGGAAAGGATAAAGGAGTAATAGATAACTCAACAAAAGAATAGAAGATTAACCCTGGGAGTTAACCTAACTCAACAAAGAATTAGAAGGAAAAGTATAAGTAAGAGGCTGGGGTGCACCTATTATTCATTCTGGTTTTGGATTAGCATTTGCTATTGCTCTTGAGAATTCAGTTTGGGGGTTTTGCTGTACAAACCCTTGGGAGCAACTCAGTGGTGAAACATCCACTCACCTTGTTCCACATCTTGGTCTCAGGGATGAAAGACTCCTCCACACCATTCTAGTCTCAGGTCCAGTTTATCGAGGGAGGTTAGATCTAGCCTATCCTGAAGGCCTAGGGCCATTCCGACAGTTGGGTTTTGGTTGTAGGGGCATGACCATCAGTTTGAGGGATTTTCTAGAGGGTTATCATCATTCTACATTTGTCTGCAGATTGGGACGTCTCGAAGCCATAGGGGACATCTTGTGATTCAGTAAAACTCAGATCTAGGGAGATCTGCTTGAGATCTGAGTCTGAAACTTCTCCCATGGGATTGTCATAGCCTGATCTATATTCTTGGAGATTTTTAGAGCATTTGGAGGTCTCCTTCATCAGGGCTAAACCTGCTAGGGTTTCAGTCATCTAGTGGGGTGCACCATTCAGTGGATATTTCAGATCTACAATGATTGAGAGGGATCTTGGAGATTCGGGCATCTGGGTTGTTCTTATCATCACCCGATCTATATTCTTGGAGAGTTTCAGATCATTTGGAGATCTCCTTCATCAGGTTCAAACCAACTAGGGTTTCAGTCATCTAGTGGGGCACACCATTCAGTGGAGAATTCAGATCTACGGAGTTCGAGAGTGGATTTGGGAATTTGGACATCTGGGTTTTCCTTGCAGTTGCCCGATCTATCATTTGGAATATTTCTCGGGATGATTGGACACTTTTGGTAGCAGGGAAAAATTATTCAGGGCTTCAACATTCTAGCAGGACGTGGCACTTTCCAACTTGGAGGTTGAGCATTAGTACAGCTCATATCTTCTTGATTTAGTCTTCATTGTATATCCAGCCTTTGGAGGCTCATTTTGTATTGTCGGGAGCATTTTGTAGCAGCTCATATCTATTGCTTGTATGACCATCTGAGGTTTATGCCAGATCAGCCATCTATTGTATTGATCTTACATTTCTCATAATAAAAAGGTCAGATCTTTGCTTGTGCTTCTACATCTTGAATATATTGTGATCTCCATGTGTTGATGAATCTTGTTTACACTTAAAAACTCAATAAATTAGTAGTAGTTAGTGATTCCAAGAAAGAATTTGGCTTGGGATCGTTACAAAATACTACTAGTTCACCTGTCAATACAGACTCCCCTTATGAACACCTCTTCTACATCCCCTCAGATGATCCCTGGTACGACGACCTCCTCATCTACCTTCGAACATAGAATTTTGGAACCCATCTCTCTCGAGACAATCATTGACATATTTTCCATCAGGCCCCTTGATATCTTCTTATCGCTGACACCTTATATTGATGAGGGGTTGAAACCATACTCCGTCGACATTTGATCATCGACAAAGATGACATAGTTCTGAATGACTGACACAACAGTGCTTGAGGTGGTCGCCTCTCAGGGATGTCCATTACCCAGAAAATCATTCGAGTAGGTTACTTCTGGCTGACAATGTTTCACGACTACATCCACATCATGAAACTATGCAAAAAATTCCATCTTTACACACACAAAGCACAAGCGCCACCCACTCTTCCACACCAAGTCATCACTACTGGCCCCTTTTGCAAATGGGTCATTGACATCATGACTTGCAACCCTCCATATAGAAATGGACACAAGTAAATTGTTGTAGGATTCGATTACTTCACTAAGTGGGTTGATGCCATGCCCACCTTTAACAACACCGCTGACACTGCAATGCATTTTTTCTTTAACCATGTCATCACCTGCTTCGTAGTACCACTACAACTAGTCTCCGATCATGGAAAACACTTTGAGAACGAGCTCTTCATCGAACTTTCCTCAAAGTTATGATTTTCCCATGAGTTTGCCTCACCCTACTACCCTCATTGCAATGAACAGGTAGAAGTGTTCAACAAGGTTCTCAAAACCATGTTGCAGCATACTTTCAACAAACATAACATCAATTGGCATCATATGTTGTTTTCAGCACTATGGGCTTGTCGCACAAAAGTTAAAACTACCATTGGTTTTACACCATTCCATCTCATCCATGGGGTCGAAGCCACTCTTCCCATCAAGTGCGAAATTCCTACCCTATGCACCACCATCGAGCTTTTACCTGACACTTCTGCAATGAAGAAGTGCTTGTTGAACTTAGAGTCGTTGGATGAAGACCATCGGTATTCATTACAAAACAATGAGGCAACCAAAAAATGGTCAAAGGCCACCTTTGACCTCCATGTCAATCTTTGCTCATTTAAAGAAGGAGACCTCATCCTTGCCTACGACATCTCTCACAATACCCTTGGCCACTGCAAATTCAAGTCATTATGGGATGGACCTTATATCATCAAACACTTCTTCACTAAAGGAGCCTATATCCTGACCTCTCCCAAAGGCTATCATCTCAAATAACCCGTCAATGGGTTGTACTTAAAAAAGTTTTACGCCTAAGCGTAGCCACTCTACACTAGAATTTTTTCTTTTGAACACATTTGAAGAGTTTTTAGTCTTCATTTTTCCCCATACCTTATGGCTGATCAACCCTTTTTGTTATTGACATATGTCTCCTCCATCGGCCTACCACATCAGTTATGTTGTCGGGGCTAGCCGATGGAAACAAAATCTCTCTTCGACCACTTGGGCCCTCTATTCCCTCTCACATGAACTACTCCACTCCAATGACTTATGTTTGGGATCATCAACTAACAACCAAGAAGAATGCACAACCATCATTGGCCTCCTCACCGAGGCCAATCACCACCATATTCGTCACCTTAGAATCATCCTAGATTCCCATCTCGTCGTCCTGCATCTCAAAAATGTGTACCATGTCCATGATCCATGCCTCTTTTGCAAATACCTGCAAGTTAGATTATTATCTTGACATTTTGATTCAATTACATTTACACATATTCCACGAAAATTCAATCAAATAGCAGATAATATGGCTAACCTAGTGTTAGATTGGCATTAATTCAATCAAGAGACCATTACACATACATATATTATCAAAGTCTGTCACAACATATAGATTAGACATCATAAGAAGCACCACAAAACATTATCACATGTGAACATCACAACAATCCCAAACATGTATATCCATATATATATATGGATCAATGTGCCATCAATGTTTACAAAAACTAGTACAACATGTACATCACCCATAGGCAGGTGAACCCCCTCATCCCTACAGGTACAAAATAAGCATCACACCACCCTATACAAAATGGGCTGGCAGGCCTATATAAGTACAAAAATATATATGCACAGACACTCATGGTTCCTCTAGAGCTCCACCACCTGGTCCTCTTTCTATAGGAGGTGCCCCACCAGCTGCGGGTCCTCCAAGTCTTATGGGATGCCGCCCAGTCATCATCACCTAGTCATCGCCACCCCCATTACATATTCTCTGTGTATCAGGGTCCACAACTCCGCTGGAAGGCCCACACACTAATCCAAAACTCCCTCATTCTGTATCTAAGTCCACATGCCCTCGGGCACTCCATGTAGCACTGCCTCCAATCGACAATGAAATTCCTCTAATACTCCACTGGCCTCTGTGGGAGGAGCCTGTGATGACTCTTCAACAGGGTCATCATATCGACATCTCCTCCCAGCTCTCTCATCAATATATGGCCTCACAATAGCCTCATCCCTTTGACATCTCTCTCCTGTCTATGAATCTCCCCATAATGATCTCTCAGGCTCCTGACAAGACGATGCTTTGACCAACTCTACCTCTTGTCTGCGTGGCCCCACATCTGCACACACAAAAAACAAATGATAGCATCAACATCCATCCATACATAAAACATATTCTATACTATCCAAAACACAAAACATCAAATACATCAACATACCTCTGTGGTCCCAAACCTATCTAAGAGGTAAGCCCATGTCAGGATCCTGATGGTAGTCCATCCCACCAAAAGGTTATTACTATAACCCTGGCCAACAACCTAACTTTTCCTGGCAACCTGGTGCTAGCCAAACTCCTGGCTCCTTTTTCCATGGATATAATCAACAACCCAAATTACCATTTCTGGAAACCCTGAACTTGCCAGACTTGACAAGGTTATTAAATGACCCCATATGTCACGATCCACGTTGGCCTTCGATGCTAACCAAGTTGCCTTCGGACATTACAAAGTTCAAAGCTAAGCCTACAAAGATCCAGGCGATCATGTGACCACCTTCCATTTATGGTGCTTTTCCAAATCTTTGAGAGACGACTCTACCCAGTTGCATTTGTTTCAATGCATTCTCATCGGGAGTTCTGTTAAATGGTACATCGAGCTTGACCACTCAAGATACTCTTCCTTCGTCGAATTGGAAATGGCTTTCTTAAACCATTTCCAATTACCTGTGAGATACGACGGCGACACCGAATTGCTGGCCAAATTTGAGAAGACAAAAGCAGACCATATCTCAGATCACATCCAAGAATGGAGATGTTGGAAGAGTTTGATAAAATTTCCAGTCCCACCAACATTCCTTCTTGAGTGGTTCCTTAAGTATTTGGTACCTCAATTATCTAAATACGTCGCAACCTCAGGAGTATTTTAAGAAGAAGCAACGATAATGAGAGCTCAACAGCTAGAGATGATTTACTCTCAGTCTGGTTTACTTTACAAATTTTTGCTAGATGCACCATGGTCGATACTTGACAAGACTAGACAAATATCTTGACCACATACCGATGGTATTGTAGGTTTAGCACAAATGAAGTTTGTGGATCAGTTGTTGAATCAATTGTAGAAATTGTTAATACAATAGACAATGGCCAGCTAGACCACTGATTCAGATGCTTCCCTTGCCCAAAAGTCGAATGTACACAGTGTGCAATCGACAAATCCAAAGGCCACCCAGCAACCTGACGGAAAGAAGAAATAATGAAAGAAGGGTAAGGGGGATAAGAAACCTACCGATAATTCTGGTGGGGGAAACATTGAAAAGAAGAAGTCAAAGTATCCATGTAATCTTTGCAAGGAAGACCATCTGACTCATCAGTGGAATTAGAATTTATTGGCATAGCAACAACCTATTGTGTTAACAAACCTATTTCCACATGGGAAAAATCTAACTCAAGCCTCTTTGAGTGCAGAAGGGGGTAGTCAGGGACCCCCTCCATCTTCAAGTAATCATTCATTCGCGAATGTGTACATTATGAAATGTATTGTTGAAATAACAACTAGTACATATGACTACAAAATTCCAAACACATATGAGAAGGGTAAAGAAGTCGAAAACCCATCTCTTCCTCTCTATATTGAGAATACATTAGGTGAAACAATGACACACATCCCAAAAGGTGCATTCAATAAATATTCCCACAACCCAAATGCAAGGGCCACCCTAATCTACACTATGGTGGAGTATTTGTCACAAACCCCTTGTGCAATGTCTGCTTTGAATGTCCTCCAGAGTTTCCATTACCAGAGAAAGGCTCTATTAGCTGCCTTAGGATCTATTGAGACTTCTAATCTGGGAACGATCATGCTTGATATGACCAACTTAAAACCTTGTCTTCCTTACCACGTAGTGTTTCATATAGTAGAGGCTTACGCCACGAAAAATTTTACTCGGAATATTTTCCGCATGGTGGTTGATGAGAGCTCCTTGACATGCATGATGTTTTTGGCGTGTTGGAAGGCCATTGGCCAACCTATTTTTTCTCTGTCACCTACTCTTCTTACCATGTTTGATAGTTGTTCATTCCAAGCACATGGAATCATCCCCTCTTTCCCCGTGTAGTTAGGGGGGAAGACCGTGTGTGTCAAGGTTGAAGCAGTCGATGCATCTCTCGACTATAATCTCTTGTTAGGAAGGCGTTGGACCTATGTTATGCAAGCAATGGTCATGACAGGTTTCTAGGTCTTGTTGTTTCAACATGAGGGTCGGATCATGTCCATTGATTAGTTATCCTTCTACCATCCTAACCCTTCATCCATGGTCCTAATGATTGATAACCCTTAGCTCAGAATATTCAACGTAGGGGTTGGTTTGTTCCCACCTTATATGGGTACCTTTGATTACTTTCCTTCTACCGACAATGTCCATTACATGTCGGCTGTCCCTGACCAACCTAGGGCCAAAATATTTCAAATCTCGTCATTTCGCATGACTTATTTTAATGCTCTGTGGACTCTTCCTTCCCCATCATCCACGATGGAAGGAACAGGGCACCATGGCATGGCCATGCCTTTGTCCATAGTAGAATTTGTGTACTCTATAGTTCAGCAAGATTTTGCTAACCCTGATCTGACTCCTGCACAGAAGTTGGATCTGGTTCTCGAGCCTACATGGGCTCAAGGTTCCCTCGTCGATACTAATTATTTAGACTTAGTCTTTCCCTCAAACGAGGAAATTATTGAGGCAATGAATAGTCTAGAAAGACCCTGGGATGATCTTCAACACAGATCTTACTTCCTCCTAGAGTTAAGAAGAATTGAAGCAGGTGAATTCACTCTGACTATGACTAGATATAAGGCTTGTCCTATCAATCCTTTGGACACGCACATTGTTTACGTTGAAGGAAATATGGAAACCATTTTTCAAACGATACCTATTGATATCTATAGAATCCCTGGCGTCATGGAGAATATCTTCGTCAGAGCGGATTGCTCCCCCGAGAAGATTCAAATCTACATAGATTTATTTAAATAATTCTATGACGTGTTTGCTTGGTCTTATGAGGAAATGCCAGGCATAGATCCAAGAATCGTTAAACATGAAATCATAAAATATCCTAATGCTAAGTCGGTCTGGAAAAATATTCGTCTAGTCAATCCAAGGAAAGTAACAACTATTAAGGCTAAAGTAGAGAAACTAATCCAAGTTGGTTTCATCTACCCTATCCAGTTGACTCAATGGGTGTCAAATCCCATTCTATTCAACAAAAAATAGGGTACGATTAATGTATGTATGGAATTCTGTGATTTGAACAAGGCCTATCCAAAGGATAATTTCCCCACACCATTTATTGACCAGATAGTCAATGAATGCATAGGTTGTGAAGCCTTTTCTTTCATGCATGGTTTTTTGGGATACAGTCAGATACAGATCAAGCCCGAAGACCAACACAAAACTGATTTCATTTGTTCATGGGCTACATTGTCTTATCGGAATATGCCTTTTGGTATGAAAAATGTTGGAGCTACATTTCATGGGCCATGTATTTTTCTTTACATGATCTCAAACACATAGTTGAGGCTTATCTTGATGCTTTAGCATCATGATCGCACAAGAGAGCTGATCAACCCAGACACCTCCGACTTATCTTTGAGTAATGTCACTACTACTGGATCCACTTGAATCCAAACAAATGCAGCTTTTTCATAACATCAGGTCATATGTTAGGTTTCATAGTTTCAACAAGAGGGATCATGGTCGATCCTCTAAAGTTTTAGGTGATAGTTCAGTTGCCTCCCCCATGCACAGTCCCTCAGCTTCAGAGTTTACATGTAAAAGAAAATATTTTACGACATTTCATCACAAACTATGTCGAGATCACAAAGGGTTTCATGCATTTATTATATAAGGGCGTTCCTTTCCATTGGGATGAAGCTGCTCGACGCTCTTTTGAAGCGTTGAAATGCGCCCTCACATCTACCCCTCTACTACGGCCACCCAATTATAACAAAGATTTGTTATTGTACTTAGCCACTACAAATTCAACCATTGGTATGGTCTTGGTTCAGGAGGATGATTTTCTCTCAGAATATGTGATTTATTACCTGAGCCAAGGCCTAGTTGGACTAGAACTCAATTATTCCCACATTGAAAAACTTATGTTGGCAACATTTTATGTTTTCCAACGGTTCCGTCATTACATCTTGTTTCGCAATATCACTGTAATTGTCATTGTGAATTTGTTTCAATACATGTTGACGCAACGTGTGATTGGTGGAAATATCAGTAGATGGATAGTTATCCTCTAGGAATTTGACTTAGATTTTATTTCGACAAAATCCAAAAAGTCATTGGTCTTTGCGAAACTCATTTCGGAACTTTCAGTCAATTCAGGTGATGTTATACCTGAAGAGTCACCTATCAAAGGAAACATGTTTTTGATCACGTATTCAGAACCTTGTTACATATATATACTATTCTATCTATAAAATTTGAAGTTCCCTACCTCTGCTTCTCATGATGAGAGTCATTGTATATGCCATTAGGCCAAGAACTATCTCATACTTGAGGACACTATCCTTCGTCGGTGTCTCACTCATGATGAAGAGGAAATTGTGCTTAACAATTGCCACACTAGAGCATGTGGAAGTCATTTTTCTGGGTTGGAAACAACCCAAAAGATTCTATGAGATGGTTAATTTTGGCCAACATTAATCAAAGATTTAGTTGAATCGGTCAAGAAGTGCCACTCATGTCATATCTTCTCTCAAAAGATGAGGGCACACCCCACTCCCATGTTTCCCGTCATCATAGTTGGTCCCTTCACCAAGTGGGGGATTGATTATGATACATGAAACCCCACTTCCACAAGGGGGCGCCATTATATCATCGCAGTAGTTTACTACTTCACGAAGTGGGTCGAATCTATGCAAATGTTTAAAGATGATGGCAAGACAACAACTCTCGTTTTTTTTAACCATATAATAGCAAGGTTTGGCATCCCGAGAGAGATTGCCACTGAACATGGCAGTCGATTTCAAAAAAAAATGATGTCTGAGTTAATATCAAAGCTTGGGTTGAGGCAAGAACATTCATAACCCTACTACCCACAAGCGAATGGTTAGGTGGAAGCTGTGAATAAATATTTTAAGACTATTTTACAGGGAACGATCAATTCCGCCAGGTCAAATTGGCATTTGATATTATACTCAGCATTATGGGCCTACTAAACATCTGTGCAACCAGTTTCTCACCTTTTCAAATTGTTTACGGGCTGGAAGCAGTCTTGCCTATAGTGTGCCAAATCCCCTCTCTAAAGTTTGTAGTACAGTTATTGCTAGACACTTCATTGCTTGAAGAGTGCTTATTATATCATGAGCAACTCAATGAGCAACATCGGGATGAAGCCTTGGCTAACGAGGCTCACAAACAAAAATTCAAGTGTCAGTATGATCAGTCCGTCCATACTTGGATTTTCTGTGAAGACGACCTTGTCCTAGTCTATGACAAAGATAAGGACCCCTTGGGGGCAGGCAAGTTCAAACCCATGTGGTTCATACCTTTAATCATGAAGGAGGTTCTAAAGAAGGGTGCTTATCATCTGGTGGAATTTGAGGGAAATTATTTGGCGGAAACTAGAAATGGGCTCTACCTCAAGAAGTATTACTCATAGGTGGGTCTCCTTGGGTGACTTCTTGTAACATATGTATAGTCTTATACATCTTATTTTTAGTTTTTGTCTTTTTAGTTTTATGGATGTGTCATTTTTTATGTCATATTTTTCACTGTGCTAGATGTCAAGTGAATCAGAGGTGTTTGTTGGGTTTGTGGACGGTGCTAGCCAACACACTCAGAGGCTTGCTTCCGCAGCTTGGATGATTTTCACACCTCATGGCTAGTTTCTATCTTCAAGAGGTATCTATTTAGGTGACTCCACAAACAATGTCGCCAAATACAATGTAGTCTTAGATTTTCTTCGTGACACTTTGCCGCATGGTATCTCTCACCTCTGGGTCTACTTAGACGCTCAGCTAGTTGTGTCTTAGTTAAATTGAGTTTACCACATTTACGATCATATACTACACTAACAGTTCCTTAGGGTACATCTCTTAGGATGAAGCTTTGATTACATTATGCATATCCATGTTCCTAGGAGATTGAATCAAATCACAGATACTCTAGCTAATCATGTATTATATTGGAATATTGCACACATGTAAGAAAAATCACACACACGCACATGTAAATACATTTGTAAAATAGTTGTAATCCATAAAGAGTAAAAAGATGTAGATATCCATATATATATCGAAAAATATCAGAATACAAGGGTGGGAACAAGCGCCTCAAAAATATGTCCAGTAAGAGTCACGAATCGTATGCCCTCAAAAATATACAAAAAGTGATCTTGACACATAAGTAGTCTAGCCTAGCTAAGGGTGGGGCCTTTTGGCCCTGCCATAGTGAAAAACGACATTTTCCAAACACCGTACGAGCTGGACCCAAGTCCGTGGAACCCCAACTACGTGAGGTTGAATTGATGGTGGGAGATCCTTGATCTCCACTATAAGGACTATATGATTGAGCGTGGTAAGGTTCTTCTCTACCCATCCCAATACTCTCTCAGCCTCTTTGGCTGGAGGCCCCCTTGCTGCTGTTGGTCCGGTGGCTCCATCTAGTCTTGCCTCTGGTCGAGGGTGCCACTTAGTCCTTGAGAAGTCTATTGAATGCACTGGTCCCACATCTATACATAACAGATACGTAAGTGTTAGATACTCTAATATAAAAAAAAAATGATAGATATAAAAAGACATAAAAAATAAATAACTTTGAAAAGAAAACTTACCCATCTCTCCTTGCTCCACTCTGGGAGGTATAGGCATGTGAGAAGAAAAATGTTGGTGTGATGGTGCGCACGCTAAATTTGGGCACCACACGGAAAAGTGTTGGTATGCTAGTGTGCACGCTAAATTTTGGCACCACGTTGAAAAATGTTAGCATGCTAGTGTGCATGCTAAATTTGGGCACCGCACAAAAAAATGTTGGCGTGCTGGTGCACGTGCTAAATTTTGGCACTGTGCAGAAAAATGTTGGTGTGTGGGTGCACGCACTAAATTTTGGCACTGTGTGGAAAAATCTTGATGTGATGGTGCGTGAGCTAAATTTAGCATTTTTTGGTGTGCATACACATAATAAGGTGCATGTGGTGTGCACAAAAATAATAATGGCGTGCGTGGTGTGCATAGTATTGGCAGAGCACAGAGGATTTTGTTGGCACGTGTGGAATATGAGTATAAGTTGTCACTCGACAGTGTAGTAAATGGCACACACAAACTATTGGTGCGTAGTAGGGGAGAACTAAACTTTGGCATGGAGAAAAACACAGAGTGAAATGTACACGAATTATCAACACACGATACCAAAATTACATGCAATAGGTAATAGTGCAAGAACCAAAACTGTGCGCAGTGGATATTGGCGTGCGACACAAAAGTAGTGCGTGCAAGTTATTGGCGCGATAGAGAAGTGACACACAGTGGTTATAGATTCGCAGAGCATGAATTACCTTATGATTTTTTTGCACATACTAAATATATGTGTACAGGTAGAAATTTGTGCATGCAAAGTCATTTGGATGGTGAACAACAATAGAAAACCAACGATTTTATGTGACATTTTATACTGTTTGAATATCAACTTTTTGCAGCATGTTTTTTGAGGCCCTTAAGAGCATTTTTAGACTTTCAAAAACCACAAGAAAAAAGTGTACCAAGGTACACTCTATCTCTATAGCTCAAATAAAAAAACTCGGAGAGATCTTTCTAATGGTGTAAACCATTCATCAAGCATATCTTTTATGAGAAAGTTACAACACAAAGAATGAAGGGTAAATTTTAAGACCCAACTAATTTCAAAGAGCCATAAATTTCTACCTCAGAATCAGATTGAGGCATAGGAGAAGTCAATGGAAGGATATTGAACCATAGAAGACAGTTCAAGATATGAACTAAATTTCTGGGCATGTTAAAAAAGTTTAATATGGAAAAGAACATACATGTAGCATTCCAGATCAAAAACATGAATTATCTTGGAACCTCAGCAGGCTACAACTAGAAACTCAAAACCCAGAAAGAGTGTCCAAAATATGTATTTGAAGAAACCCAATTGAGATCCTATGAAAAATCGTGAGATCGGAAGAG